>JAUYWI010018231.1:0-18937 GCA_034780595.1 Parotoplana pacifica
GAAATAGACTTACCTAAAAATCAGCAAAAGTTAGGTACCTACACCTTAAGGTGGCACAAGATGAAATAGGCCCCTGATGACATCATTGCCACTTAACTTGCCTCCATATTTTTTTCCTTTGTTACTGAATCTTTCCAATGCTGTTTACTACTAACTTTTAGCCAAAACAATCCACTTGAAGTATTCATCAGTGTGTAATCTTTAGCTCTGAGATTAAATGCCAGGATGGTGCAGAAAAAACAGAATTTTATTGGAAAATCAGAGAGTTGTACACTTAATTTCACTAGTTGTAGAATTGTGTTAGACACCTAGAAATCAGGTAGGTTTGAGTGTACACCACACAAAATATGTTATCAGTCCCTTGTTGTTTTTATTGATGAATCTATTCAAGCTATCTATGTATCAAATTTCAGCCTAAACGATACATTGGAAGTATAAAATTCTAGGGATTGGAAACACAACCTGTTTTCAAATTGTGAATAACAGGATGATGATTGTTTTTTAGGTGTGGCATTAAGGGATTATTTTTCTTATAATATGTGACTTATCTCATTTTAGAATCATGAAGAGACGACGTAGTTCTTCTTGTCAACCATTGGCTGTTGTTAAAGACAATCAATTATTCAATGGTACTGGTGAATCATCACAAACACGTGCAGTTAAACCTATTGAGTAAGTCCAACCTGTACATTTTTTATAAAATAGATATTTCTATTAAGCTCGGCATGAAACAATATTTGTTACACCAATATCATTGTAACAAAATATAAATTAATTTATGTACACAATACTATGCAAAAATGTCAAAAGATGGTAGTAAAGAAATCAATTCTAAGCCACTCTAGTCTTTGATTAGATGTCTTAACTACATAGAAATAATTATGACTTTTTGGTAATGGTTTATGCTTTTAATTAATTTTTATATATAGTAGAGAAAAAGGTGCTACATTTGTCCATCGCAAAACACTGCATTCCACTACTACCAGTATTGATGAAACACAACTCACATCGTCTGATATCGCTGATCTTGGAAATGCTAATTGTCCAACTAGTACTACCATTGCTTCAGCCGATGACCAACCAGTAGAATTGATTGTATCCGGTTCATCACCCTCCACATCAGTGGCCCTAATGGAGTCGTCGTCCTCTGCTACAACTCTTACTAGTCCTACTATACCACCAAAGAGTAAACTCAAGCTACGCACTAGTCGACGTGATAGTAAAGTGTTGAATGAGGCAAAACCGTAAGTGTAGTATAATGTAATATTAAAGTAATAAAAACTGAGATTTAAATTTAATACGAAATGTTTGCTCATAATCATTTGTAAACTATTTCTGTAAGAATAACATTAATTGAGGTTATGTTTACAATGATTGGTAATCAAAAAGGAAAGATAATAATGATCAATACTCAGGTTTTCAAAGAGCATTATTCAGACATGCCATTTTTCCAGATTTTGGTGAAAATATCTGAAGAAAGGGGCTCAAATATTTTGAACAAGGGGAATATGTGTGAATAGCAGGGAGACCTATGTCTATGGTGTTTCTTTTCATTTAAAAAGTGACTCTCCTTCAGACTACTGATCTTATGTCATTGTGTGTGTGTTGGGGGGGGGGTATCTCCGAGTATTAATTTGTATGATTGATATTGTCTAACGATGACTTCGTTTTCTTTAATTTGATGGAACTGATCTTTTCACTATTTTGCTATCTGACAAAATTGACTTTAAAACGTTTTAAAAAATGGCTTGCTGTAATTTTTTTACATACTATTACAGTTGCTCTCAAAGTCACCTCTCTTCTCTCTCAACTAACACTGATAATGATACTCATACGGCTAAGGACGTGGCCTCCATGGACAACAAGTGCACTTTGAATCCAACGCCTTCACTGATGGAGAGTGCACAGAAACATTCCGTCAAGTATGTACCTCATTAGATTTTTACTACGTTTATACTTTATAAACACTAGCTTACTGAAGAATATCTTTTGAAAGAGCTAACACCCAATATTTATTTTGAGATTTGAGCTAACATACTTTTTGACCGTTTTGATCTTTATTCTTTACTTTAGTAATGCATTTTGTAAACTTCCATGTTGCCATGCACTAGTTGCGTCCCTTGCAACCCTACGTAAAATTTTTTCCCACCTTAAAATTACTCTAGATGGCAAAATCGGTTTCGTCTATGATCATATCGGTGGTATTGAAGATGTGAAGAAGGAGAATAATGTACTCTCTTTTTTATTATTTTTCAAGTCTTTAAGCCAACAGCCAGATGTATTTTTTCAAATTTCTATTATCTATTTATTTAAACAGAAGGCGGGTGTCCAGTAGAAGATTATCGATCACGAAGTGTAATGGTCATATAAAGGAAGTCGAGAAAGACCTTTTGTCAAATAGCAATAACGTAAACAATGCAGTAGAAGATGGACACAGCCATGTTAATACTCCTCGGTTAGTATTATACAGATTTATTTTTTGTAGTTTATTAATAAACGGCTTATTTAATATATTATAATGATAGGATTTTGAACGTGTATTAGGGTAGTTAGGTAGCTACATGAAAATTATATGATGCAAAACCTCCTTCTTTACGTTACAAACATGTTATCCTCTCATCACTAGATGTCTTCGAAATTTTTGAATCGAGTTATGACTATCGTGCTTGAACGTTTCCTGTTTATTTTGGTCTAATTTGTTTATTTTGTGAATTACTGAAAAGCAAATAAAATATTGCTTATCATGCTTTGATCCCATCACTTAAAAATTCGAAACCACAAAAAATCGGTGTATTGCCACGAAGTTAGAAATATCTAAAGTCGTATGAGTGGTCACTTAATTTGATTACTAACATTTTAGACTATAGCAGATAGCGATCAATTTTACATTAGAGATTGTTAAATATTTGAATACGGCCAGTGTTTAGTAAACATATTTAAACATAAAAACTTATTACTATTTTTTTATACATGCAGTTTAGATCATCCTTTTGTTATTTGTTTTTGAATTGTAGGAGGCGGCTATCTCTTAAAGGCTTGTCCAGATCACGTGATAAGAAGGATACCAGTTCACTATCCGAATTAGTTGTAGATGGGTTAGTATCTCTTGTTACAATTATTAAGACTGAATAATAGAGGCTAATATGTGTTTAACTGGGCTCTTATTTTATAACCGTTAACTTTATGTTGATGCCATAAGTTAGTTCACATTTCTTTTGGTTTAGGTTATATATTATTTAATTCTATGGGGTTAGTACTGTCGAAGGCTTGCCAGATTTTTTATTTTTCATAATTTAATTTTTCGTATGTTTGCGGTAGTAAAGATTTCATTCCATTCTATAATTTGTTGTAGTGTGGTTTGTAAATTACGTCACCCATCTCAAGTTAGATATTTTGCTTGTTAATAATTTAAAATTATGAAAAATGTACTGATTTATATGGGTATGCTGGTTGATGGGAAAGTTTAAATGGTTAAATTCTTTAGACCAACATACTTTCTGCGAAGCCATCTTATACTTGTGTAAAAAAATCTCTTGTAATATTGCTATTAAATTGGTTTCATTTTTAAATATTTTAGGTCTACTATTTCACAAACTACTGTTGAAGCTTCAGATAATGTTGAAGTTGGTCAGAAGAGAGAAATTAAGTAAGGAATAGAATAGAATAGTTTGATAAATACCGACAAAATAAATGAGACAGTTAGGTCAGATCATGTGTGTAGCAATAAATTTGCTGTAATAAATTGTGTTAATTTTTAATGGGTACAAAATAGTAAATATGCAAAGCTTCTTCAAAGCAGTAATAGTATACTCAGTATAAATCCATTTAAATATTATTGTAAGGACATTTCGTATTTATTAAATTTTGTGATAAATTTATGTTTGTAATGGTTCCTAATCATATCTGAAATGTTAACATATTTTAGATCTGAATTACTTTCACCTATGGCAAGTCCTGAGTTTCGCAGAAAGAAGCAATCAACACTGGATGGTTTTATCAAGTCGTCGCCTTCTATGTTTGTTAAGAGTGAATTTCTCTCCACACCCGAGCGACTAGATAATAACAAGTTGGTCTCTTTTTTATTATTATTTGTAGAGAAATATTAGAGAAGTAACCCAATTGTCAACCAGTTAAATATTTTATTTGTAATATTACACTGGTCTGCGTTTAAAAAATAATTCTTAGGTCAAAGGTTTTTATGCAGTTTATAATATTCGAGTAGCGAAATCAAAATGCTACTTATTTTCCTGATCAAGCTTTTATTCAATGTCAGTTATAAGGTAGAAAAGATCTCTGGGAGGTAGTGTAAATCAAAGACGTTGTAATTTAGTTAGACTGGACGGATTACTTGTTTAAAAATCCGTTATTGTTTACAATTTAGTTTCGGTTTTCTGATTGTCAACAAAATTAAAGACGTTACCATTGGGATCCTCTATAAATGTTAGAAAACATGTATATTTTATGTTTTTTTAAGTATTTTACAGCTTTCTTTAATTAAATATAAATAATTTAGTTATTTTTATATTGAGGCTTGAAATGGTGAAAATAAATTAATTACAGTTAGTTTTTATTTCATCAATAAACTGCATATACCCCATTTATTAAATAATTTAGAACTATTTTCCATCAAATATTTGAGTAACTTTTTCATTATTCTTTGGCTAATTTTTGTAAATTAACCAACATCGAGAAATTTTGGTATGGCGGCCATCTAGAATACAAAGTATTTACCTCCAACCAAAGACGTTATATAGTTAACTACAGAATATTAGATTGGTAGTTTGATGTATTTTTAGGATTATAAAACTTATACCAATCTGCAGATTTGTTTGGACAATATTGCAACAAATCTAAAATTTAATATGTCATCATCTTAAATACTGCTTGATAGAGGATGTTCCACTGCATCTATTTTCATCGTTCTTATATTGCCAGAGCGCGAATTCCTTATGATAATATCAGAAATCTAAAAAAAACAAAAATGGGAGCTGTATGAAAGGTTTTCTATAACTTGCGCCTAATTTTAACCTTCTCGGTGTTAGTCTTTGAGCGAACCCTTCAAAGATGTTTGTGCGAAATGACGAAAAAAGTACAGCCGGGGGTCAAATGAATAATAATCCACTGGAATTACTTCATAATTGTGTGTGTGACATGTTACTAGTATGCCAACTAAAAATTGAGGTCCACTGAGACCAGATCTGGCTGATGCATTAAACTGCTTTTTCTCAAATTCTATTTTAGCTAGAAATGAGCTAGAAACTAATTAATAAATTTTATTAGCCATTAATTAAGCATAACATCAGTTTTGAAGAAAATAGTTTTATGCCCCACCTGACATAGTGGCTCTTGTATGTATATAGAAAATTAGGTTCATTTACCAGGAAGTGATGAACCTAATTTTCCGAAACTTTATTTCTAATGCCATTTGAAGTCTATATGCTAAATTTGATACAAATGGGATGATTGCAGTCGAATTTAGAAACATTAGAGTGATTTTGTATACCAGATTATTTAATGTACAAAAACACTTGGCCTAAAAAATGAAAATCGAGTTTCATTTTTAAATTTAGCATGCTTAAATGATATAGAAATCAATGACGCAGACAGTAGTTTGTTTTAAATCATGTAAACCAAATTTATTGCCTTGTCAATAATTATCGAATCAATTCTCTAGGATTGACTACTGGTAAGCTAAAATTCTGTAAAAATTATTGGCTAACCAAAAGAAGTGCCATATTTTAATTTAACAATATAAAATATCGGATGAGTGTTGTCCTAAATTTATATTTCTATGATATCGCCCTTATTCTATTTATAGCAAACTATTGTTTTAAGTAATATGATGATTAAATACTGTATTTATTGTAAACTAAATAATCGTGATCCATTGTTGTTTTTTGTATAATAAATAACTTCTTTTGCTTTAGACTGCTATTAGAATGTTTGGAAACATCTCAACTTGAGTCTGACGCTCACGTTCTTCCAAATGGTGCTGATGCTACAGTTAAGAATTTCTTCTCTGTGGTTTCACCCAAAATAGTTGCATCACATTCTCTTAACGATTGGAGGTAAGATTTGGTTCATTGTCATCCAAACGAAGTTACCAACTTAACTATGGTGGCAATTGAATTGTTAACGTTGGTTAATGCACATTTCATTTTCAGTATGCCTACCTCTTCTAGATGCTTGCCAGATGTAGATATTGACCATGTTGTGGAGTCTACTCCTCCAGTTTCTGGATCATCAACTAACTCCGATAAGTATGTTTGTTTGACAAGAAAAAGAAATATTAAATTCTGGTTTTGATCATCTTATTACATATTTTACCGTATTCATAGCTAACATTTTAATTTTGTTACTATTATTATAGATCAAAACCTGTTCTAAGAAAACGTGGTCGTCCATCTTTAAAAGAAGCGTCTAAACAGATGTAATATATTGAATTTTAGAAAATTGTGATTTATAAAAAATTCTTAAATGCCATAATTTTTTCTTTTTTAGTTCACCACATACAAACTCCTCTACCAAAAATGACAAAATTAATATTTCTGAAACAACTGCATGGTATGATTGATATTCCTAAATATACATATTACTACAACTTCGGTTTCATTCTGAAAAGAAAGGGTTAATTAGTTATGCACTTACAGCAATTGAATGTGTTTTACTGTCAGTATCGTGGCTGATGCTAATCTAATTCTCTAAAAATTAGTTTGGGGTCTCGTAAGTCGGGAGTTACTGATGAAGAATAGTCACAGAAAGAATCAGTTGAAAAGTAATCAATAAATAACTAATAGACAATTAACTGAAATTAGTGTAATGCTATCAAATAGTCGTGTTTTCTTGGTTTCTATGCTACATTTTTTGTACCATGCCTACTTGTTGATGTTTTGACTGTTATCCATTATCTGTTTCCAAAAAAGTATTACTTAATTTTTTTAAGTAAAATATTATTTTGTTGTGATGTTTACTGTCATCCATATCTCCAGAGTAAGATATGAATTCTTAAATGGGCCCATTTTTTCGACACCTGTTACAAAATTGCAAAAAAAATTACTTTTTAGCTCTGATAGCGCAGAAGTTGAAAGGACAGATGAAAAGCAGGTGAATGATGGAGATGAAGTGAAACCTAAGCATGCTCTGGGCGATATGTTCTGGGTTAAAGTTGGAAATCACCCTTATTGGCCTTGTATGATCTACTACAGTCCTGATAATCAAACCTACTTCCGATGTAAGTTTATATGTGTGTTCAGCAAACAATCTAGGCTTGGAATAATGGGTAGTGTCTTTGTTAGAGCATTTTTTTCATAAGTCGGTGCAACTTAGTCAAATATGTTTAATAGAATACCCAGATGAAGGACTCACTAGTAAGCCATGAAATTAACTGTTTGACGCTTTTTATGTAGCTAATAGGAGAATGGCATATGACTGCAGATTAAGTTATCAGATAATAATTAGAACTATTTTATTCGAAGTAGTTGTGAAATTTAAATGAAATTGCTTTGCCAAACAATTTGTGTTTTTGGCCTTGACTGAACACATAAATATAAGACGGCAGGAGAGATTACTCAGCACAGGAATCCTCCATTTAGAGGTAATACAATAAACAATTAATTTCACGTCATTATGTCCGTGTTTTGCTGCTGGCCGGATGCGATGCTCTTGGACTCTTTATCCTATTTTAAATTAAATTTTAGTAACATGGTTCAAATTACTATACTGAATTACTTACTCCAAATAACATTTTGCTTGTTACCTCATTCTATGCACGTAGCAACTTTCTTTTGCACTATAAATCGAATTTGGTTATTCCTGGGTTTTTTAGCTAAAGGAACTCGACCGACACACCATTTTCAGTTTTTTGGGCCAATAATAGAACGGTGTTGGGCTAATGACGCTGCAGCAATTCCATTCACTGGGAAATCAGATTATGACAAATACTGTCAGGATTATATCAGTTCTGCTAAGAGTGCTAGAGAGGTAGGTTAAAAATTCTTTAGTTGGTGTACGTAATTATTCAATAAAATCGATTTGATGTTGATATTAATGAACAGTGATGTACTCAATACTACTGGATGTAGTTTTGTTTTAAAATGTTATTTTGTAGATTCATTTATCTTATAACGGTGATTAGTAATCATTTGTTAAAGAGACATTAATCAATCAATGTTAGGGTGCGCCAAGGGCGAATCCAAAATTTAAAGTCATCGAGTATTTTTATAAAATATCCAGGAGCAATTATATTTGGACAGCAATATTTTTAATCTATGAGGTTCTATTACAGTCCCGACTATTTCTTATATAATTGTTTCTGGCATTAACTAAATCACTTTCTATGCTTCCATTTGAGCAGGCCAGTTGAGCCAAGACATTCAGCAATGTTCGCATAACTAAATCAATAATTTTGGGGTAGCAAGCAGTGATAGCGTGCTACATAATGTTGAGATTGCTCAGCAAGCATGACATAATCCTTTGGATAGCCGAGTGATTGCATCATCGTTTTTCTATCCACATTCCGCGCATGCAGCATGCTAATTGGCCAATAAGACCCAAGATGCGAACTACTGCGCATGAGTGAGGCTAAACTTCACATGGGAGATGAATCAAAGCAATAATTTAAGCTCTAACTGCCATTTTCTGCATGCCTCGACTTACGATCAAAACATCCAAATTACTACGTTGTTCAACTGCAATAGAATAACAATCAATCGTCTTCTGCAAAAAGAGCGTGCTACCAACTCCGTTGAAAATCCTAGAGCTGTACCTCGCCATGTGTCGCCAAGACAGGCTCCTGGTACGACTTTCGTCCAACAGCCCCCACCTCATGGTTCGTCAACTCAGGCAACGATAGCGGACGGAGCACAGTGTTGAAGCCAACCTCACGACAGTGAAGCGCACACTCCGAAAGGCTGGTCTGTATGGACGTGTGGCAATCAAGAAGCCTTTGTTGACAGTTCGACATTGTCAGAGAAGACTGCAGTGGGTAAGAGAGCACCAGGATTGGACAGTGGAGGAGTGGGGAAGGTTGTCTTCCCAGACGAGTCCCCCATCCATTATGTCGCTGTCCAGAAAGAGCGATATGTACGACGCAGAGGAGGCACAGGCTTTCAACGCCAGCATAATATCAGACTCACAGTGCATTTATCTAGAGGCAAACTCCACATCTGGGGTGCTTTCACCCTCAATGGTCCAGCTCAAATCGTTGGAAACCTCAATGTAGCTGGCTATCAGCAGATCCTTCAGGAGCATCTGGTTCCTCTTGACCTGCCAGGAGGTTTCAACACGACAATGCAAGTTGTCACAGTGCTCGCACAATCCAACAATTCTCCGAAGAGAACGGTATTGAGTTTCTGCCCTGGCCCCCGCAGTCACCAGACCTCCACTCTATTGAGAATCTGTCAGGCTATCTCCAACAGCGTCTGGATCGTCTGGAGGTGCACTCAGTGGCAGAGCTGTGGGCCGCAACACAGCATGAATGGCAACAGATCCCAGCTCAAGTGATCACAAACCTAATCGAATCAATGCCACGTATTCAGATAGTTATTGCCACCAGCGGAGAACGTATTCGTTATTGAAGAATTTCCCATTTCTCCCATTCATTTTCCTTCTTCCACAGAGAACGCGTTATCGGTCTTTTCCAGGCCCACCACTCATTGATTGATGATCAACACTCTTTAGGGTGTTTTAAAAAAATTTAGATGATTCCAATAAAGTATGGAGATGTATTACGACAAAGATTTAAAAGTATTCCGTTTTTTGACAGAGGCTTTAGAAGTGGCCGGGGCTGTATATACACTGGTTTTTAAAAGTGGAATTTTTGTTGGGATGTACCTACTATGTAAAACGTTTCATTTTGAGTCAACAGATTTATAACTAAAATATAAATGAATAAATTTTCTTCAGCTTGGAATTTGTTTCTATGAAGATATTGGGAATCCTGACCGAATTTATTTTTTGTTTGTTCGTTCTTTTAAAAATTTAGATATTTTAGTTTATAGTTGTTTGACCGAAAATGCACTCTGTTATACATATTGCTGTCTTTATATTTTTGCAGTCTAGTAATGTTTGTAGTCCACAGGTATTTATAGATCTGTTCTTGTTCCTTATACTTTATAGTTCCTGATAGAATTAGAAAACAAATTTGCTTTATTCATGACCTTAGATTGCTTTTTATATAATTTGGTGTTTTTGTGATTTATTTCCGAAGGTTGGTTTTTGAAATATTAAAATTATAGGTACGATAATCCCTGTTAATATGCAAGCATTCATTTCGATTAAATATTTCTGGAAATACCAGAAAGTTAAACTAGAATTTCTTTCACATACAGTATTTCTTTAATTTTTATATTTTCATGCACATAAATAAGTTCCATTTATAGATTCCTTAAAATAATAATTACAGATTATTGAATACCAACTTACCGTTTGAGATGATTTTATGTATTGCTTTTAGGCTAATCAGCGCTTTCTAGTGTTGCCTAGAAAACAAACTGTGTGGGAGGCTTCGTGGCAAGAGGCAGAAGAAGCCATGGCACTTTCTGTGGAAAGCAGGATACGGAAATACGGTCGTATTTATGGTAGCAAAGGCAGTAAGTTTGATTGATTTTTTGGTATAAATTTTGAGTCTATGCCAGACACAGAATAATACAACCCCGGTACTTAAAAACGCTGCCACCTTAGATTTTCGCTCAAACTATCTAGTGACCTATGTGAATGTTATATGAAAATTAAACTTTGTTGGTCGTATACTTTTCTCACAACCCTATCACTTAAAAATGCAGTCTCGGATTTTCATATTATATAATGTTTTTAACCGTTGGCTGTCCGAAATTAGGCGATTAACAAAGTTAAAATTTTCACACGAACTTTACAAAATAAGTCACATTACATAGTTGTGTGAAAATGTCAACTTTGATTGCTTTTTTCACGGGTGACGGTTGAAATAAGTTTGTGAAATGTAAAATTCTCATGGGAGGCATTTCTTTTTGCCGGGCCAATGAGAAAAAATATGGTACCGACAAAGTTAATGTAGGGGTTGTGTGAAATTTTCTGACAGTGGGCGATGTTTTTAAATATCGGGGTTATACAGGGTTTATATACAGTTGATATGGTTGATATGCAGTGATTTTTTAAAAACAATGATGGCAGGCTTCATGACTGTTACAAGTGAAATTACCTGCCTTCGTTGTTCTACCTCTAAAGTGTGTTCTTTAAAAAATCACTGCATATGAACTGTATACAAACTTTGGAGTTAAAATTTAGTCAACTATTCTGTAGTACCCTTAATAGTGGTCTGGTTGAAGCGTACGTACTATACAGTTGACATGCATTACCTTTTTTTTCATTCTATTGGTACATCGTATTGATATTAATTTGTATCAATATTTGTATCGCTGTTTCTTTCATGATATCTATTTTTCCCCAAGTTTATAATGAAACAGTGGTTGGAGAACACCAGAAATCCGATATTTTATTTTTGTTTAATTAGGTTAAATTAATATGTGTAAAATAAGAAATCTTTGTTTTTTGTTAAATTTTATTTTATTTTCATACTAAATTTTAATAAATAACCTATGTATCTAATTGTCTGGCTTTAGAAATAATCCAGATGGGTTTGGACAAAGAGACTACAGATGATGCTATAGATACATCCATCAACAGTACTGGTAATTTTTTTATGTTTTTTAAATACTTAATTTATTAGTTACAAAAGAAGGATAGAATATTTTCTATTGTTTTTTTCTTTTGATTTAACATCCTATTCACTAATAGCAATTCCTTTCTCCATTAAGGTTATTTGTGTAAAACATGAATGTATCTATCATAAAAAAAGTAAAATTAACTACATTTTCGTGTCCAAGTTCAAAGACAATCTTCATTAGCACAAAAAAGCAACTAAAAATTGAACGTGTTAAAAACAGCACACTTCTCTTACTGCTGCCATTAACATCATTATTACAAGGCAAAAAATCCAATATATAATTTCATTCATTAAATTACTTGATAACCACATTGATGAACATTTTTTAGATTCTATTCCCAGCATTCAATCGAACGAGAAATTCGACATTGCCTTGAGTCCAATTCCGAAGAAGCGTGGTCGGCCTCGAAAATCGAACACCAGTGCTTCCACTCCGTCAGCTGTTAAAACTAATCTGAAGCGTCGCCGAGACTCGAGTGCCTCCTCTGGTAGAACGGAGCCCCTTGTGGTGTCATCAACATTGTCCACAGATGTCTCCTCGGGGGACCTCAGTGAAGCACCGAAAAAGAAATTAAAACTAGAGAAAAAAGAACCGAAAACAATCGAACTGGTATATATTAAATTTGTGTTGATGGAATTTACGTATGTACATTTTAGGCGTGTAGGAAAACTAGAAATTGTTTTTTCAAATTATCTCGTTGGAAACGAACAAATGGAAATACTAAATATTTGAATTTGAAATCATTGTATAACGGATTTAATATAAAATAAAGTATTTGTACAAGATTAAATTGTGTTACAAAATAGCATTGGCTATGCTTACTGGTATTGACCGTGCTATAGAAATCTGAGATGGATCGAGTGACCCTAGTGAATTCTTCTTTTTTGCTTCAGATGCCCCCCATAACTTACGAATTTCAACGACTGCGCTATACACAAAATACGAGTGCTAAGCGCCAACCAGTCTGCTACCTTTGTGAGAAGGCTAATGCCTCCGATCTTCCTCCGGGCACGAGTGTTTGCCCAACTCTCACTGAGCCGGCTGATGCTAGCCGTGGACCGGTCATAACCTGTGCCACCAAATGTCGCAACACGTTCCATCTGAGCTGTTTGTATGAGGCGTCTGATAAGCCTGTGGAAGCGCCCACTGTGGTAGACAACGATTTCGTACTACGACCGATAATGTCGGTGAAAACGGAAATGATGCTGGACGTCTTGGAAAATTTAGAAAATGCCAGTAATAATGACAATGGTGGGAATATTACTGAGACTGGCTCGGACACCACGACGATCACCTCTATGAACAGCACTGTGAAGTTGACCAAGACAGCTGGTGACTGTACGGAGTCAACAGAGCATTTGGTGAAATGTTTGGATTGCAGGAAAAATGTATGTTGTTATTGGAGATCTATCTTGGTTGATAAGCTTGTTTACTCAAGAGTGGATAAAAAATAGCTGTCGGATATTTCTGAATATATTTTTAAAAAGTTAATTTTCTTAGCTATAATAACCGGTACCTACTAGACTCTGGATGGAGTGTCTTTTCCTTTACTATCATTTGACTATTTTCCTGAAATTGTAAAAGTATTACTTTTCTATACGAGGATATCTATTAACACGAGAAAGCGCAGCGATATCCAAGTATAGAAATGTGTTTTTCCAATGAGGGAACGTAGTTTTTTTCTATGCATGAAAATCTATTTCTTTAATTTATGACCAGAATGTGATTTGAATTTGAATCCAAATCACATAAATAGTTATTGGTAATTCATGGTAGCAATCTAAAAGAATGAAGCGTACTGCTATTGAAATTATTGATGGTATTCATCCTTTGAAAAGCGGTAAAAATACGACACAAATTGGAAACAGTTTCAGGAATATTCAAAATTAAATAATGATGAAAAACCTAACGAAGAAAACTTTTTGCAGTACTTTCATTATTTGAAGAGAGAGAAGAAGTTGGCTTCAAGTACTTTATGGTCTATTTATTCAATGCTGAATAATAATCTTCAACTACAGCACGGAGGAAAACTGCAAGCTTATCCACGTTTGACCCTTTTATTAAAGTCATATGATTATTATTTTCTTAATTAATAAAAAATGTACGGAAAAGTAAAAATGAGTAGGGAAAAGTAGAACTTTTCCGTACAACTTTAGTAAAGAAAAGTGGACTTTTTAGCCTACCCATAGAAAAAATATTATTTTTCAG
Source organism: Parotoplana pacifica (assembly GCA_034780595.1). NCBI lineage: Eukaryota > Metazoa > Platyhelminthes > Proseriata > Otoplanidae > Parotoplana > Parotoplana pacifica. The sequence continues at coordinate 13,911 of JAUYWI010018231.1, forward strand.
GGACTGCTAACTATTATCTTTATTCTGCCTGTGGAAATTACTCTGTGATCTCTAAAAATATACCATTTTTAATTTATAAAACGTACACAAATCTACCATGAGTCCGGTTTCGTCCTGTTGGAGTTCATCAGTCATGGACGATTTATAACTGTATACGAAATTAATTTATAGTTTTGTTTAATTCATCATGGACAAGAGATATTAACAGAGCAGTGTGTGAATAGCTTTTCGATAATAATATACATATTTGGGTGCCTATAGATACGTAAAATATAAATTATATTGGTCAAAACAACCCAAAAGATTATATTTATCCAAAAAGCAAATATGAAAAAGTCTTAAATTAATTAGCTGAGTATAGCTCTAGCTAGATATTACTAGATAGCCATTTAAATATTTAAAATTATTTTCTAAAGATTTCATAGCTAAAAGTTACAAAATTTAAAGTTCAACAAATCTTTGTAGGTGGGTTCTATATTTATTTCACTTTGTAAGTTCTAAAATTTTATTTGTGTATCTACAGAAGTACCTAGTCTTACTAACATCTAGTTGTTAGAGTACCTACTAACCTAAAAAGCATAGCTAACCGTATTAAATTTCGTAAAGAAGTTTGGAGATTTAAGGAAAGTTCACAATCTTTTGGATCTATTTGGCCAATAAAATTTGACAGAAATAACCGGAGAAAAAGAATTTCAAAATAGTCTTATATAAAGCTAATAATTTCTTTAGAAAAAGAAACAAATTTCTTACCTTGGCACCAATTTGGTTACCGCATTGACCGGCTTGAATGTGGACAATTTCTCTCATGTTGAATAAAGTTTGTACAGTTATAGGTAGTATAACTTGAAACAACGCAATAATACTCTGAACAGTAAGAAATCTGAGCTTTAAATGTAGCCGTTACTAAGGGAGTTGTTAAGGACACAAACGATGTGACAAGATGGTGTTAGACATTTTCATGATTTTATAAGAAGTTTCGACGACTGCTTCCTTCTTACTTCATCGTATACCTATCAAATGAATAGATTAATCAACAACTTCAGCCTATGTACGATTCACCCCTCCACCTCCCTCAAACGTATTTCGTTTCTTCTGTATCTTCTAAATGAGCGTTAAACTGATTGATTTTAATAAAAATTACTACATACATATTTTCATGAAATTTAAGTATGATAAGTCATAGAAGACACAAATTAATTGGCAATGATGTGGAGGTTATCAAAATAAAACGATGACCAGGTATTATGAAATTACTCTTATATAAATTTATTTTTTGACATTCAGTAATCAATGTTATTCATAATACCTAATAACAAAGCTGGTTAAAATTAACTGGTTGACTAAATTATAAATACAAATCATAAATCATAATGAAAATGTTATTTAAATCTTTGTGATTTGTCTCAGCTTATAGTAACCTTTCATTGTCCCTAATTTTGACCACAATAAATGAAATCTTCGAAAGATTCATCGACGCTTTAAACACAACAAGAGCACAGCAGTATATTTGTGAAATGTTACATCAGGGCCGAACAAAGGTCACTGACTTCAAAGGTGCAAAAACGAACTTCAATATAGTATGAATTCAAAATAACTTATCCAAAATATTGTTGATTATCTTCCGATAATCTAGTTATTATTCAAAATGCAATTTAACTAAATGAATTGATTTAAAAACCAATTGAAAATGTATTCGAAACATTTGAATGCATGATATTCCAAAATTCCTTGACCAATTTGAAATAGAGCGTGTGAAATGAGTCATAAGCACTTTTAGACGGAGATATTGTGATAAAATACAAAGTACATAAATTCACCCTATTAAAAATAAGTAAATTAATAACTTCAAATATTTCATAACCAATAGTATGTTTTAGTGAATTTGACAAAAACTTTTAAGATGCTTTCCAGAGATTTTGGATTGTATACACCTAAAATTAGTTAAAACTCACCGCTGAGGGTTCTAAGTCCCGCACCATATTTCAACTATTTTACATTTTTCATTTCTGACCGGATTATTTCATGGATTTTGATTTTTGGATATACTAGATAGTACTTTCAATCACTAAGCTTGACTGACCATCTTATCATGTAGAACAAGATGCACATGATTACATAGTTTTGATTTGATCTTGAAAGGATGTTGTTTTTATGTTGAAGCCATATTTATACTTTTACACATCTTTTGGTTGGATTACATTCATTTATATGATGTTAGTGCTGTCGAAGGCTTGACAGATATTATTTATTATTTCGAATGTTTGCTGCAGTAGAGATTTTATTCTATATACTTACTACTCGGCCGAGGGTTGAAGACAGCAGACACCCATTTGAAAGACTTTATTCTCCATTCATGACAATTTTGTGCCCTTTCATTGCATTCTCGGCAGTTGAGGCCTGTCCAAATGATGTTATTGAACCACTGTTTCCTTGGCGCGACCTGATATCTTGTACCTTCCATGCTGCCCTCTAAGACCTTGAGTGCTATGTCACCCGCACTTCTTCTTGTCACGTGACCGAAGTAGTGGAGTTTGGCTTTTACAACTCTAGTTACCTCCAGTTCAGCTAGCACATAGTCACTGGTACGATGTTATTTCCAGGCTACCATTCAATATTTTCCTCCAGCACCACATTTCAAAAGCCTCAATCCTGTTTCTGTCAGACTTTTCTAAAGTCCAACCTTCCACATTATAAAGAAATATGGACTTTCATGATTCTCTTCTTCGGCTCTTTGGTAATGCTTCTATCTTTCCATATCATATTCAGCTTTTTGGCCATGCCAGTCTCCACTGCAAGCCCCAAGGAACTTAAATTCTTTGACTACCTCCACCGTCTCACCATTAAGTGAAATATCTACTTGCTCCTCTTTTCTACTGACTACCATAATTTTTGCCTTTGCATTAATCTTCATGTTGGTTAGCCTCATTTTCTTCTACCAGACATTAAAAACCCTCTTAGTATCCTTCTGTGGTTGCCAACAAGGTGGTACCAATGATAAAAACAACAAACCAGTATAGTTCTATTTTTCATGAATATGCTAAATACGAGGTGTTCAACTGATTGCAGTCACATTTTGGGCCTCAAATTATTTACCGCTCCAAAGTGATTCCCTGTTTTGGCAGGTTTTTTACATGGGATGAAAATTTTGGTATAGAAGTATCTTGGAATGTTTAAGGGTAAACGATATTTTTATTAAAATTCGAATAGGGGGTCATTTTGTTTCAAATTGGGTGTGTAGGTCTACTCGGCACTTAGTAGCACAAATCTAAAATTTATTTTGAAAACATAAATAGCCCTAAAATCCAAACGAAACTTGCTCTCTAGCTCAAATTCGAGATTTATAATTAGCGAAGTATTGGAAATTATGTGTTAGAAAATTAAAAGCTTCACATTTATGGTTGCTGGTCAATAAGGCCCACCATAGCAGGGCCGGTGAGTATAAGAACGTTTTTTCTTCAAAGGTGAGTTTTTAATCCTATTAAAATGGTTTAATATTTGTTTTTAGTTCATTTCTATTGCTTTTGGAATCACTTCAGCCACTAGAATTGAATTTTTATCACATTCCGTCTGGTCCTCAAATCGATATTTCTGACTTTGCATAGAGCAATGCCTTGTTTACTTGGCGCATGTATAATGTATCGGATATGGAGTAGATTTGCTAAATTAGAAGTAATTCCAGTCAAGAATTCTAATTTTATTAGCAAATTAAATTGCACACTTTTCCCTATCAAAATATAGAGGAATGACAATTTTGGCCACCTAAACCATCATAACCCTTTGTTGGCTCGTTAGATTTTCTGAAATTTTTACCAAATGAAAACCATGTGCCGGGGCACAATTGAGTGACTTCTGAGAAAAAGTTATCCGTTGCATTTATTTTTTATTCTAAAACAAAAAGGTTCCGAAAAATGGTTCTCAGGTTGCACTCTAATACGAGGATCTTGAATAATGATATTTTGGCATATCTATACCAAGCTTTATCCAACTTTATCATTATTTGACACCACAATTCATTTTTATCTAAAAAGCAAACTTTATTTTTTCAGAGGCGGTCACGTGACTTGGGGGGGGGGTCCATATTTTTTAAAACCAAAAGTTGCAGAGATCTTGATTCTCCAACTTGGTTCCAAATTTCATCCAAATCGGTTAATGCGTTCTGGGATTAAGTTCCAATATTACCGACAAGGTGGGTTAAGCCCAAACTGTGGCTCCAATCAGCTCATAATCTCATTTTTAGATTCTAAAGACACATTTTTAATTTTCTAATCTCAAACTTTTGTAAGGCCCCAAAGATGTCTACAGTTGTTCTGAGAGCTACTGGGAGCTATTTTGTCAGACCCTAGAGGCCAGAATGTGACTCCAATCAGTTCACTAGCAATAATAGTATAGACACCTAATATGACATATTTATTGGGCTACCTTCTATCCTCTATGACTTGGGCTACCTTCTATCCTCTATGACTTGGGCTACCTTCTATCATCTATGACTTGTTGAAATAACGTCAAGTAGTCCACGGAACCACTATAGGATAATTTGTGGACCTCAGTGGAGAAGATTGACAACCCATATAATTTGTTTAGAGCAATAATAAAAAAACAGGTATACTTTGATAAAAATATACTACTTATTCATATTTATTTATTTGTAATAAAATACAAAGAGGTTAATGCAGGTACGTGTCATACACTTATGCATAACCGAATGAAAATACATAAAATGAAATTGTACATATTCAGAAGTGTCAGATTCTTCTTAAGTGCAGTGATTAGTAATACTGGATTAAATCAATAAATAGATACTAATGTTGCTATGTAACAAGTGACATACGAATAATATTGTTGTGTGTAGTAGATATATAAATAATACAATATTGTGTTGTGTGTTAGGGTACATACATGTTATTAAATAAATCAAAAATCAAACTGTTTACAGAAAGGTCCTAAATCAAACTCTGTTTAAATGTTTTTTAAAACTACTAAGTGATGAAGCCTCTACAACATCACAAGGTAGCTGGTTCCAGATTCCA
>JAUYWI010018342.1:0-18933 GCA_034780595.1 Parotoplana pacifica
CTGCATTAAATATCTCTTACCAACAATGTTCATTTTAACAAGTAATCACTAATAACCAATAAGAACAGTACTCACTATTATTTAAAAAACGCATAATTATGTCATTAGCAACTATTATTATACAACTTGGTAGTTACGATAGTACATACAGGGGGACATGAAAATGTTTCCTAAATATTGAAATATTCTAACATTTTTTTAAAATAAAGTAATTCGTTTTTTCTAGCGTGATTGGCATGATTTTAAGATTTCATAGTACAGTCGTTTTTGAAATATTAAATTAAAGGATTGTCATTAATTTTCTGCATGAGTTGCTTAGATTGCTTTCTCCATTTTTGGCCTAATTTATTATCAAAGCATATAAGAGAGACAGTTTTGATTTACATAGTTGCATAAGATGAGAGAAGCTAGAAGATATTCAGAAAAAATATGTTTTCTTATTTAAGGGCACTCCCGCTGTCAAAGCAGGTCCGTGCATCAGACAATTGTTTAAGAAACATTCGGTTGAAATTACAAAATTCCATGAAATTTATTTAAGCCAATGGCAATTGGTTGTAAACTCAAAAGGGTCAATTTTGAGTTCTTCTCATTGCAATCAAAAATTGAAAGTCATGCCGAATAACTGTGCCAACTTTTGTGAAGTAGCTTTGGAGACACACTATCTCAAATTGTCCTATTTTCTTATTTTGTCTTTTTTTCCATCTTCTTCCTTCATCGGCACGGATATCATTGTCTAAACTTAGCTTTGACTAGTTTCAAAGCGAGGAGTAAAACCACGGTGTCATAATTTGTGATGTTGACGTGGGATGCACATATTCTCTAGTAATGAATAATTTGCATAAATTTATACCACACTAAACTTGTGTGTGTTGACCACATGAAACCAAATTTAATTATGATCCTTTGTTTAATCATATTTAAAATGTCATAGCAGCAAAACTATGATTTTAGGGTTATTTGACCACATAAAACTTTAATGATCATATATGTAATTTAAAGATTAACTTTATGTGCTTTTCTCTTAGGAACTATTAAAATGCAATATTATATATATAAATATTTATTTATTTAACGGTGTGTGGCTAATACACTTTTTTAACATTCTCGGTCTTTCATCATGAATGGAGATGTACTCTATACAATTTGAACCATACTGAGTATACTAAGTATGGCTTATATTTTAATTTATTTCGAAAACATCTCATTAATCTCAAAAATATACAAAGAAAATAAAACATAGAACAACAAATTTATATAACGTTAGTTAATCTTACCACAGTCTTTTACAAGCAGCTGATCTTTTATCAAATCGTTAACAGAAACAGATTATCCTTAAATCCGATTTCCAATGTTCACTTGATGATACCTAATATAGGTGAAATTGTGCTAGAGTTCTTGTGATCGTTTGCGAAACGAACTGTTTGTCAGAGTTAATTGTCTACTGCATTATTTATTTATTTTTATTTTAGTAAACATAAAAACCTAACTCCATAGGTAATACGAGAAATGTCAAATTGTGACTTTAAATAAATGACATTCAAGCACAATAAAAAAATTGACAAGCACTGACATATTTGTAGATTAAATACATCAACCGCTATTATAGTGAGCATAATGTCAACAAATTCGTTAAGAAAAAGAATAAAACTGATAGTTTAGACATTTAACTTTGAATCAAAACTGTAATACTAGACGTTGGAGGCGTCTACAGTTATGGATATCCAGATCTATTATACATTTCTAATTGTTTACTTCACTTTCTGCACCATTTACCATAATGTGTTGGAGAAAGAACTAAGTGTTATGGGTAGGTAAATTATGGGCAATCTAAAGTTGGGCGTATCATATTTGACACAGAAATAATTTCTACTGACCATTTAACGTATGACCTGGAGCGCTTACAAACTAAAGTACGCAGCAATCCCATGGTGCCTAAGCTCACAAGTGGGCTTTAAATGGTTATTCCTGTACTAAAAGCTATCCCTTTCACTAACTCTCTCCTCCATATCAGTTCTGCCGAAAAAGACCTGGCCTTTATAATCCCAAACTTTTTTAAGTACACCTTTTTGTTTAAGGCTATTTGCATGCTTTCTCAATTTTATTTCACATCTAGTGAGGGCATTTTTAACAATGAATTCCGAATTTTTTATTTTTAAGAGTTTTATATTTGCTATCATGCATGTCATTTTTAAAATAATTGGGCCTTTTTGGATCTATGATCCTGTACATTTAGTATATCTGAGCATGATATTTTTTCAGTATGGAGAAAGTTATTTGCTTTCCCAATTATGTTCATCGGAGTAGCATTTTTTACTTCACTGTTTAATAGGATCACATCCAATTTTATTCTGTCCCTTTCTGTTTCCTCTTGCTGTAGCTTTTCCTTTTTCTCCATTTCTTCAATTCGTTTTTCGAGAATGGTTATTTTCTTATTTTTCATCTCTATTAAATTGAATAGGTCCTGAAACGTTTTTAATGACTCAAGTGCTTCTTTGTGTTATTTTGCGTATTATTTTTTTACCATTTTTGATTAACTTCGTCTTTCGCGCCAGTTTTATATAATCGTATATAACCCATTCGGCAAGCCTGAACTTTGGAGATAACAGCCAATTATGTATCATTGCCTCAGATCAAGTTTTGTGTTAGAACTTTCCCAAACTACCCGCCTATGAGTACAAGGTCTTTCTCTCAGCTTGACAGAGGAACGCCCAGTCAATGAGTAGCAAACAAGCTTGTAGAATAACGAAACCTACTCTTCCTGATGGGTGTGAAGCTCCACTTCCTGCTGCATGCTAATTGCAGGATTATCAGGTTCAGGTAAATTGTCATCATGCTGCAGTAACTCGGCCATTCTTGCAAGAGAGGGATATTCGAATAGATCTTTTACGGATATCTTTGATTTGAATTCAGCATTCACCAAAGTTAGCAGTTTTGTCGCCAATAACAAATAACTACAGATATCAATCAATATGCAAATAGAATTGAAAATAGTAAAAAAACAGCATTTTAACATTCTCACCATATATAGAATTTATCTTACCCTCCTAAATCAAAGAAACTCTCTTGGGTATCAATTTGCTTTAGTCCAAGAACCTCTGTCCATAGTGGGGCCAAACGGCGTTCCATTTCCGTCAGAGGCAAGCATTGTGCTTCAACAGATGCCTCTTCGCGATTCAGAGGAGGTAGGGCCGATTTATCCAATTTTCCAGATACAGCATCTAAAGGTATTCTGTATCAGACAGAAAAGAGTATACATATTAGATGTTTACTTTGAACAGGCACTTAGCTACTATCAGTAAATTTGAAAGGAATATAAATATAAGTTAGTCTAGCAGAATGTAACATAGAAAATGGTACTAACTCTTGGAGAATAACTGGGAATCAGATAAAATGGTATGTGTTTAAGAGTAATAATAAAAAAACAGGTGTACTTTGATAAAAATATACTACTTATCTATATTACTCGCAAATGATAGCCCAGGACAGCTGTTTCAGCCTTGTTGATCCTCATCAGCTGGGCATAATCATTGCCTGAGTAATATAAAATGTTCGTATATTTCATATCAAAGCATAAAAGTAGAAGATAATCAGAAGAAAAGTATTGGAAGTCACGCCGTCAAAGCAGGTCATGGTCATTAAATGTGTTTAAGAGTAATTCCCCTATTTTGTTTGTTTTTTTAGTCGGAATTACAACAGTGCACAAATTTTATTGATTTTTTTCTTCTAGAAACTTTGCATTCCTAAAATAACTGTGATATTGTTCCACATTATCAGACTGTTTTTTTTTTAAGTTTTGCTATTCCATATAAATGTTATTGAAAGCATTGATTCAAAACTACCAACGCCATTAATTTTTTTACTTTTATTGAATTTTTCCTTTTAAACACTCTAGGCGTTATTGATTTATTGGATACGGATGATGACAATGACGGCATTCCTGACCACAAAGACGATGATGATGACGGCAATGGTGTGCCAGATTCCAAACAAGACAAAAACAAAAATGGCATTCCGGACAGAAATGAAATCATAGATAGTGATGGTGATGGTACACCTGATGATCATGGTAAGTGGCACTTTGATGGCACACTTGATATAGTGGTAAATTGATGTTCACGGTGATGGATGTTTATTAATCTGTTTCATATAAACTGGTACCTAAGATATGTTTTTTTGCTAATGCAACTGCTACAATGTGGTCTCTCCGTTCAAAGCGTCATTGCAGCCAGCTACTTCTTTCTTTTTTATTGTGTCCATCAATTTTCTTCCCCTAGTCTCTATCGGTAATAGGACAGATGCTAGCGCTCCAATGGAAGACATCACTGTGTACAGCGAGAGAGCCCCAACTACTGACACTTTGGGCAGCATCATCTGGGCAATAAATGGAGTAATAATGGCACCGATTCTCGACGCAGCACTGCAAACGCCCAAACTAATCGATCGAATCGACGTGGGAAATACCTCCGAAGTGTAAATGATAACACAGATGAATGCTGCATTTGACACTGTACGATTGAGCAACAAGCATAAATTCCTTAGGGTGGCACTCGTACAGAAATCGAGTGAGAGGAAGGTGATGCCTGCCACCAGACTACAGATGAACATACACCACCGACGTCCAAGGAATTCACTAAGTATCAACAAAGTGGGGAAGGTCCCGAACTCTCCGACAGTGGACACCACCATGGTGACATATGCAGCGTTTGTAAACTTGGTGCAGCAGGAGGGATCAAAGCTATCGCTGCTCACATTGATCGACATCCTAGCTCGGTTTTGCAGACAGTGATAGGCCGTGTTGGGGAGTGTTGTAGTGATGAGCACGTTGCCATAGTACGAGAGGCCACACACCAACCAAATCGTGCAAGTTAAGATGCTGGTTTTTCGGTAGTCTCTATGAAAAAGGTCTAATATATTTCCCCGATTTCCTGGTACGTCAGGCAATGTGATGTTTCCATAATACTCTGTTTTTTTGTTAAATTTAGCAATCGAATTAACAACTCCTCGAACTTTTTCTGTGGCTCCTTGTAGAAGAAGAAATTGGGGAGATTCTGGTATTTTTATTAAAGTGCATACGGCTATCATTACGGGCAATGCGCTAAATACACTAAGCCATCTCCAACCAAGAGTATTTAGAAATAGATAGGCAAGCATACATTCAAATAGTGCACCTATCGCCCAGAACATCAGTATCAGCGATACACACCTGCTACGCATAGATGTTGGTGTTAGTTCAGTTGCCAAGGTTGACAGGGTGGACATCATTCCGCCAATTCCACATCCCACGAGACTTCGCATTAGAAGAAGCCATGGATAGGAAGGACTTAAGCCACTGAGACAACCGAAATAAAACGTGGCAATTGCTGATATGATAAGAATTGAACGTCGTCCGAATTTATCCGAAAGAATGCCAAACAGCACTGAACCCACTCCCATACCTATGAAGACAATGGTGGTCAGCAACGCTATTTGGCTCGAGTTCAAACCCCATTCACATTTCACTGTAGGGCCAAGCACTGAAAGGAGTAACATTTCCATGGCATCGGCAGTTTGCAGCACACCACAAATTAATATTAGACGAATTTGATAGCGTCCAAATCCAATGGCATCGATCAACTCGGCCACGGTTTTGGTGTCGGTTGACATTCTCCTTTGCTCTTACTAAAGAAACCTCGATAGTATCATCTGAGTAGAATTGTTTGATTAAAATTCTGTATCCTCTTAGCACTTGCATGCAGGTGTGATGCTAATTCTAAACTGTTTTGTAATTAATATTAGGCTTACAACTACACACTAAAAGATTGCAATATGCACAATCGCAGATGTTCAGGTTGGTACTCTACATATATTCTCACTGTCACCCATTTTTCATTACATTTCTTTAACGTGGCGTATATACATTACATCTGTATTGTCATTCTGAGATACCAGCAGCAGACTTGTATCTATTTTTGGCAACTAAGTAGTACAGTGATAAATATTAATGTTTTGAACCACAGAAGAAAGGGGGGTGTAGCGTTTGTTGTTTATACTAATATGTACCTACGATTACGTATTATTGATACATTATTAATTAGTGATTACTGTTCAACATCTAACTAGGAATTGATTGCATATTATTCTAACCTAGTAATTTAGAGTAGGTATTTATATAATCATGGCTAATTATGTGTAATACAAAAGTTTCAATAGAAAAGTCAAATTATTAGGCTTGCAAATATACACTCAAGAGCAATAAGAATCGCCACCCTATAATTGAAATTTAACATAAGCGAGTCGATTCATTATTTTTGATAGCCATAGATTTTAATTATTGAACATACCTAATGAACAGAAATCACTACATAATTGATTGATTATTTAACATTATATCTACTTAGCTTAAAATTACATTTATTAAAATACATTTATTAGGTATATGTGTGGCGATTCTTTTTGCACTGGAGTGTACCTATATGATGTTAATTTGTGTGGTACTTATTACAATGTTGAAAATAAAACTTAATTTAAATGTTTATATATTAAACACTAAAAGTATACATAGGTATGTACCATTGGTTTGAAATTTTGGAGCTGGTGAATTTATTACACTATCCATTATATACAACCACGTGTACATTTGCTAAAGTTGGCTATAAATTTATTAAAGCTATGAGTCTTTCTAAAAATGTCGTTTTATCTACAAAAACCATTTCTATGCTTCTGCTTCTCGTGAATCTAGGATTAAATTTATAAATATAAACCATTAATAATCGGTAGTAATATATTTATTGAGTTAAAATTTCAAGAAATTGTTTGATGAACTTATTTTCTTAAAAGTTTGCTATTTTAATTCAGGTAAAGTTAGTTTGTTTAGAAATAAAAATAAATTTCATTAGACACACTCAACATGTTTCATTTTAACAAAAGATATTTTATATTCATGTATTCCATTATTAGTCCGGGGGCCCGAATAGGTTTAATTGCGGTTTCGCGCCCCAAATGTTTGACAATTTATTTATTTAGTGCATGTATAGGTTAGGGCAGTACTTGTGTTTGTACAGTTCTTGCACAGGACTTGTGTTTGTACAGTTCTTGCACAGGACTTGTGTTTGTACAGTTCTTGCACAGGACTTGTGTTTGTGCAGGTCTTGCACAGGACTTTTGTTTCTACAGGTCTTGCACAGGTCTCGTGTTTGTAAAATGCAGACCACCTAATGGCTCTCCTAATGTTAAATTCCTATTCTTAAAAATCGCAGTTTTCACATTTATCCAATTGGCCTAAAATTTATGGTACTAACTTTTGTTGTTACAAGTAAGCAAAAAAATGCGTGGTCCTAAGTTCATGGGAGATGTGGTTTTGTAAAAATAATTAATGTTATATCTATTAAAATTATTATTAAATCCAATACTACTTACAAGTACCATACATGTAAAATACGAACTTTAAAGAAAACTAACAAAATATTTTTACGAAAATGCATTTTCAGTGAACGTGACCACGCCAATTTTATTGTATACTTTTAACGTCGTCAGATGTCAATTTTAGGCCAAACGTAAAAAATAGGATTTTCCGAGAGATAGGAATTTAACATTAGGAGGTCCATTAGGTGGGTGGTCTGTAGCTACCAAATGCAAGGCCTGTGCAACTTAAGACGTCGTATTCTGTTCTAACCTACACATAGGTAAATTGACAAACCTTAGGGACGCGTGACCTCACTTAAATTTATATTTAGAATGTCTTTTGTTAAGACGAAACGTGTTGAGTGTGTTTAAATTGAATTTGGCATAATTGTTACATATTTTATCATGAAATTCTCAGGATATATACACAAAACCTAATGTAGAACACGTTTCTGAGATATCATTGGAATTGAAATATTGCTGTTTGAGTTACCTGACTTTTAACAAACGACATCACACAGAGTAAATGGTCCAGCAGTAGCGAACTGTACATAGAAATAGGAGGGATGAAGCCATTGAAAATTTTGAGTCTCGCTAAACTTATCGGCCCTCCCTCCCACTCTCCCTGATACAATGTTTTTATTATTTCATTTATTTTCGCAGATGATGACGACGACAACGATGGCATTCCTGACCATCTGGACAAGAGGACACCCAAAAAGCCCAAACATCACTGCAAGAAAGGAGAAGACTGCACCGACGATGATGACAAAGACGATTCAGAGCAAAAAAAAAACTCCGATTCCAAAAAAGCTCGAAAAAAGAGGAAAGGCAAAAAACGAAAAAATGAGGGCGCACGCGCCGCAGTGAGAAACGTGTTAGACTGGATGGAGGACTTTTTTGGTGTGGAGAACGGCAGAGATGCACACTAGGATCTTTTTAAATTAATATTAGTCAAATTAACTGTATAGTTCTATTTAAATCGCTATTTATTTTTATTTTGCATAATCTGTGTTTGGACTCGGTATTTTAGTAACGTATTTATTATTGTTGTTTGTTAAAAGCATAGCTACAACGTCACCGGGCTGTACAAAGAAATGAAGAAATCTGACAGATGAAACAAATGTACATATGATTATTATTATTACGATAGATGAACTATTTATATAATATTAAAATTATATCATTACCTTGATCATTATAATAGATAATTAGTTCAAAGTATGTATTTATATTTATGGAGTGGTTCATAAATAATTGCGGTTTCCTTTAAAATGTTTCCTAAAGATTAACAGTCCTTATTAGTATTTTTAGGAAAAAGAAATATTTACCATATTAAATTTTATATATCTATTATTTTGACCATTTAATGATGTTTGCTATTGAATTTTAAACAGATAACTATTAGAAATTATCAAAATAATGCTAATTTGTGCTTTTTGTTAATTACAAAGATATCTTGATACGTATTCATACATATTAAGTTTACGTTAAAATTTAGGGCCGCCTATAATTGTTCTGGAGTTAGCACCCTCTAGTATACTCAGACTGGTCGTCTGTCGTTGTCAAAGTGGGGGGCTAAGACCACTAAAGGACCTTAAATGTCCCTTCTTATGTTAAATTCCTATCTCCCAAAAAAATCACATTTTCACGTTTATCCAATTGGCCTAAAATTCAAACTACTGACTGCTATTGATGTTTCAAGAAATTAAATTTTTTAAATTGGCGTGATCCTACGTCCATTGGAAATGGGTTTTCTTTAAAATATGATGTTATTTTTATAAAGTTATGTATTTTATATGCATATTACTTGAAAGTAGTAATAAATTTAATCATAATTTTAATAAAAAGATAAAGTATTTTTTCTGAAAATGCCAATTGTTTTAATTACTTGTAACATCAACATCAGTCGGTACCCTGAATTTTAGCCCAGTTGGATAAACGTGAAAATACCTTTTTTTTGGGGGGGTGGATAGGAAGAGTCCTTTAGGTCCTATAGTGGTCTCACCAACCATTTAGATAACGGAAGACGACCAGTCTGAGTATGAGGTACAGATATTTATTTATATAGGTCTGCGTTGGGCACTCTAAACGGTACTGGCTCCGGATTATATCTTTACTATGTATTATTTTCCGCTGGAATTGGATACACTCATAAATGTATGTATATTTGATTCCGTGGTACTTTCATAATCCCGTTTTATTGGTGACATCACACACGCATTATATTTCAAGTAATATTCAACACACATAAATACTTTCGCTGATCTAACCACCGCCGCCACTTCTTCAAAACCAGTGTCATTTGTTCCCTACATTTATAATTTCGAATTTCATTTCATTTCAAATGTAAAAAAGTATTTCCTATTTTTTATATTTTGTGATATTTACCAAGTATCTACTCCGAATCAGTCCAGCAGTTGAGTGAGAAAGAGTCTTCAGTGTCTTTTGAGAGATTTTGTGCCTCTCTTATTCATCCTCTTTTTATACTTATCATACCTTATTTCCTATCTGCTCAACTTTCTTAAACAATAATCTACGTCCAATTCTTTATACCGAACTTTACCCCTTAGCTTTCTTTTATTTCATACAATTAAACCAATTTGTTTTAATTGAAGTTCAATAAATACACTGAATATTCAAATCCATTTCAAATTAATCTACAGAAAAATATTTTATTAGCCTCGAGCTTATGACATATGAACATATAAAAAGAACTATAAGAATTTGAAATGGATAGAGTCAATTTAAATTTATTTGTAAAAAGATAAGTTGAAACTATTTCGAATGTATTTTTCTTTAACTTTGTATATTTATGACGTACTTTTATACAAATTAGTGCCTTTCAACCCATTACTTGGTAACTCTTTCTATCTCAAATATTTTAATTTCTTAGATGTTTTTACAATTTTATTCGTGTTCAAATATAAATCTTTTCTTCGTCTAATTCTTTTTTTCTTGAATAAAAGTTTTTTTCTACTAAATGTATCTTTTGTTTTATTTGATCTATGTAGAATGAAAAAATTTACTGCAGCAAACATAGAAAAATTAAAATGATAAATTAAAATCTTGCAATCCTTCGACGTTACTAATATCATAGAAATGAATATATTTTATTAAATAGATTTAAATATTTAAACATTTAAATATAAAAAAAAGATATACTGAATATTTTTGCCAATTCTTATCAAAGTATTACAAATGACCTTGAATAGAAGATTACAAAGCAATTTATAACACTTTAATGAGCTGAAAATTATGGGAGTCAATCAAATAAATAGCAATAGAACTAGATAAGGATGAATGAATTTTCATTAAATTAATAAATAAATAGATTGACTTATATTCATGGCCATTTGTATTACTCTGATAAGAATTGTCGAAAATATTCAATACATGCATATTAAATATCTTTGTTTTTTATTTATATTTAAAGATGTGTAAAAATATTACTTCAACATAAAACAACTTTTCAAAATCAAAACTATGTAATCATGTGCATCTTGTTCTACACCAGAGCTTGGTGAATAAAAGTAGGTACTATCTAGTTTATCCGAAAATTAAAATCCATAAAACAATCCCGTCAGAAATGAAAAATATGAAGTAATTAAAATGCAAAACAACAAGAAATGTGGTGCAGGACTTAGGATCCTCAGCGATGAGTTTTAACCAGTTTTATGTGTACCAAACCGCCACTCTTCCCATAATCTAGTTATTATTTAAATTCTAGACTAAATAAGCGCCAGTTGAATTAAAAGGTAATTCAAAATCAACTTTTAAGATGATTAAAGAACTAATATGACTAATAAACCAAAAATATCATAATTGTGGCTATCATAATAAATGTAATTGGGAACAACTACATTACTGCAATTTTTTGTAAGTCTACCAGAACTCGTTTTAGGTTAAAATTTGGTACAATTTATTTTGAAAAAAACTCGATAATGGGGCTGTGCTAGTGACTGATGACGTCATTAGATCCTAAAATTAAGCTTGTCTGATTGACTTCAAATTTGGTGGGTTAGAACCGAAGAAATACTAAACCATAAAACATTCAAAATATCTATTGAAAATGTCGATATTTTGGTCCAATGTCACTTTAATAACTCTCAAATCCAAAGAAAACATCTGATTTTGCTATTTTTTATCGGAAACATATTGGAAACATTTTATTAAATTTTGATATGTTTCGCTATTCTGGTTCCTGAAATATGGGGTTACCAGTTCAAGGTCGGTCTATAAAAGTTGATTTTTTTTAATAAAATGATTTTAAAGACAATCTTTTGGTTTAAAATATTTTTTAAATGTAATGAGTTTATTTAGTTTCTTGATTTCAGTTGTAAAATATTGGAAAATTCTATTTTCTAACGCATGAACAGGGTGTGGTCCTGCCTAGATCAGCTATGCTTCCTGTTAGGTCCTTGGATATTATTTTTAATTTATATATGCTTCAATAAAATTTTATTATACTATTACATTATTTATAATTTCACACTTTTGATGAAGTTATAAATTTGTTACTTGGCACACAGAGTTGTTTATTAGTAATATGTCAAATAATAAGTAATGTGCTAAATTTGAAGGTGTTTAAGAGTTACGAGTAATAATAAAAAAACAGGAGTACTTTGATAAACATATACTTCTTATTTATATTTCTCGCAAGTGATAGTCCAGGAGAGCTGTTTGTGCCTTGTTAGGCCTCATCAGCTAGGCATAATCATTGCCTGATTAATATAAAATGTTCGTATATTTCATATCAAAGCAGAAAGTAAAGAAAATTTGCATTCTATTTAATTATTCAGACTTTGATATACTTCCACGCAATGTTCTCTGGAGACGTTATGGCGGCCATGACCAAACTAAATTTAGTCCTTTTGTTGCTGTTTCGTCATACGCCAACAAAAAACAACAACATTTAGATTTTATTGGCAAAAGAATTTTCAATTTCTAGTAGGTATATGGCCATTCTTTAGCACAAAAAGTTTAATAACATTTTAGTATAAATATTTTTTTATAATTTTTTCTGAAATGTTTTTTTTAATCAAAATCTAACTATTATCGATTTGTTGATGGATCTCAGGTTCCATTTTGGTCACAATATCAATATTTTAAAATTACATAAAATATGTTCAAAAAAGGATAACTACGTATCAAATAGAATCAAATTTCATATTATTTGATTTCAAAAAATGATTTTTTTTTGAAAATATACACTTTGAAATGGACTTACCGTCACATGACCTAAGGGGGTCTGATCAAAAAGATTACACTAAAAATGAACAAGAGAATGTTGTTTTAGCATACCAAATTCTATCAATATCGGTGGTGTCGTTTTTGAGCAATTCCAAAAAAATATCTAAGGTGTGTAAACCCTCTCCCTGTGACGACAAGGGATAATAAAAGAATTTATTGTCAAAGAATTGTTTTATTTAAAAATCCTATTGTCAAAGAATCCTAGTGGAAACAACCATTGTAAAAGTCCTGATTGGTTTAAAATCTTCATTTTACAAAGTCCAATTCAGTAAAAAAAATCCGATAAAACATCTTCTTATGGAAAAAGTTATTTTGTTAATAAGTTTATTACATAAAAGAATACTATTGTTAAAGTCTTTTCTAAAGTATACTAATTATTACAAAAATAAATTGTTAAAAATAATATTCTTTAAAAATCCTATTGTTAAAATCTCCTTATATTAAAAAATCCAAATTTCAAAAGTCGTATCGCTAAAAATTATATTATTGTAAAAAATCAAAAATTTTAAAAGTTCCTTTTGTTAAAAATCCAATTTGTTAAAACGTTCTATCCTTAAAACATCCTATTGTTAAAAAATATTCTTTTTTTTTAAATAAATCTACTTTTAAACAAATCAATACATTTTATTCTTTTCAAAATATTACATGTATTTTACAGTGACATGATTTTTTTCAGTTGATAAAGGTTAAACAAATTAATTAGTTTGTTCATAAACAATAGAAAATTTGAAACTATATGCATTACCTACACACAAGTAAAATTAATTCTTTAGTTTAAAAATTCCAATTGTTAATGTGAAAGAAGCAATCTAAATAAACTTCTATTAGGTAAATATTAAAAATGACATTTAAAACATTAAACTGTATTATAAATATATAATTTCTACTTTCATCATCTAAAAACCTCTCTAAAATGCCATAACCAAGTTGCGTTTTATTCGCCGGTTTCTACATACATATAATATGTATCAACAAACATGACTATGATCAAGTAACTACACCACTTATTGCAGCAATGTTCGTCTGTTAACAATAGTAAAATAATTAAGTATTGGAAGTCACAGCTGCAAAACAGTAAACATACATTCCTTTATGTACCAAGTATATATACCAAGTAGATTAATAGTTATTTTGACATGTACACAAGTTAATTTTATTGAGCATAAATAGATAGATATACAAATGTAGTTTTGGGGAGCTACACATGCTGCATTAGGTACACCCACTCGGTTTGAGATAATCAATAATGTATAGAAACCTGTTTGTTTATTCAGAAACCTCTAACGAGTGATTGAAAGCAACATTTTGCTTGTATTTGCCTACTATTCTCTCACTCACTTTATTACAAATTGTTTTTGTTGAAGCAAGAAAAAATTAAATCAGGCAGAATTACAAAGATAAGGGCACTTACATAATTTCACAGAGGCAACCGTTGAATCAAACCAGATCTCCTCATAAATTGTAGCGGAAGTACAAATAATTGCGTATTTTGTAAAACAACATTTATGTAAAACCAAAAATGTCATCAGAAAATAATAATGGTGCAAAAACAGTTTCTGAAATTATCGATTCAATTGGATTTGGAATGTATCAAATTCGTTTAGTTCTGATTTGTGGTTTACTGCAAACTGCCGACGCCATGGAGATGTTACTACTGTCTGTTCTTGGACCCATTCTGAAATGTCAATGGAGTCTGGCAGAGAGTCAAGTGGCTATGTTGACTACAACTGTTTTCATTGGTATGGGTGTTGGAGCGCCATTATTTGGCTTCCTTTCTGATCAATTTGGACGTCGCGGTATTTTGATCGTATCCGCCTTTTTCACCTTCTACTTTGGATGTATGAGCGGATTCAGTCCTTACCTCAGTTGGGTTCTAATAACCCGCTGTCTTGTGGTCTGTGGAATTGGTGGGATGATGTCAACCATTTCAACATTATCTACAGAACTAACACCGACGTCAATGAGAAGCAGATGTTTGACATTAATTTTGGTCTTTTGGGTAGTTGGAGCGCTGTTTGAATGTCTTTTAGCCTACCTCACAATTGACAGCTTGGGATGGCAGTGGCTGTGTGTATTCAGTGCACTGCCTGTAATGCTTGCAATTGGTACAATGGTTGTGGTACCAGAATCTCCACAGTTCCTTCTTCTACAGGGATCAACAGGCAAGGTTCGAGAGATTCTAAATTCCATTGCCAAGGTTAATAAGAAACCGATCTACGAGGGACCCATAAAGGCTCAAACAGTAGTGGAATATCGTGGAAATGTGCTCAACATGTTTCATGGAAACTACTTGGAAACTACGGTTTTGGCTTCTTTTATTTGGTTTTCTTGTGGATTATCCTACTATGGAAATGTCCTCCTGTCCACAACATTACCAACTACTGCATATCATTGTCTGCAAAACCGGAGTCAAATGTCCGATAATATTAACATCACAACACAAGACCGGTCCTGTTGTATGCCTTTAACTGATGAAACTTACATCACTATGACAGTTACAACTCTTGGAGAGATTGGAAGTTTTCCAACAATTATATTGCTTAGTGAATTACTTGGACGAAGGTGGAGTATGGGAATCTGCAGCTTAATAACCGGTATAACATTTTTCTCGCTCGATTTTTGTATGGGTAATGTTCTGCGTCAAATTCTATTGATGATCAATCGTACGGTGTCAAATGCGGCCTTCATTACGGCATATGTTTATACATCTGAAGTGTTTCCCACATCCATTCGCTCGGTTAGTCTTGGCGTGTGCAGTGCAATGTCCAGAATTGGAGCGATTGTCACACCATTCATTGCCCAGGTGTTGCTTCCAAATACATCCGTAGCTGGAGCTCTCATTATCTACTCTGGTATAGCTTTGGTGGGTGCGATGGCTTCTGCCATGCTACCTATTGAGACCATGGGTCGACTTCTTACCTCAAGTGTCCATGAAAAGGGAAAACAACAGCCAACAGAAAAGTCTGAAAAACTTCTGAGTGAAAAATCGAACACAGCCAATGATTATGATACATTTAAATAAAGTTTCGTAGTCTGAAACTAATTCTATATTTTGTTGATAGGTAACACAATTAATTATATTTTTACAGGCCCGCCCTCAGATGCAAGCTTGGACGCTTCAAGAGTATATTTATATATCGGTGGGGGGCTAGAAAACAGCGTTGAGGCGCTCCTTTTGATTTTCCTGAAAATATTGGATACCTCTTTTAGTTAACTCCATAATGCATCGTACAAAAGTGAGATATTATAGACAAAATAGCTTAACAGAAATTAATCAATATTTATTTGTAAAACTGGCACAGAACGTTTTTGTGACATATGCATCAAACAACATATAAATTTAAATTATCTAGACCATCAGTAATCTCGTTTAGGATTTTAGAACTAAATATACCTACATATACTTTCATTATCTAATTTGAAGAAATTGGATTTTTAGATGATAAAATGTACCAAAATTATTTAGCATTAAAAAAACACCTTTTTGATCAATTTTATTAAAAAAATCAGCACTTTTTGAAACGGAAGAATTTTACTTACATATATATGGGTAGCATGACATATAGAATAGTCATTTATACAGAATGTCGACTCTCGCTGGATCTGAATCTTTTCTATTGAGGACAATTCATAGTAGAATAAAACTGTATACACATTTAGCAAGAGTTGGATCTCTGTATATTTATTACTCTATGGTTTAGCTCATTTTTGCTCTTGTCAATATTTTCAAACCTCGGAAAATTATATAGTTATGTAATAACCCTAAAAATTATATAAAAACTCAGAAAATTAAATACACAATTCTGGAATTATGTTTATTTTCTACATTTCAAAATATTGATCTTTTATATATGAGAGCAAAAATTTTTAATTTTAAGAAAAATACAGATTTGGCAGCAAAGTATTTAAATTATCTTGGTTTCTGCAGAATCTATAAAATAATATTTATTTCACCCATCAATCATTTTGGTCCAATTATATATTTTCAGTACAAGTGTTTCACCCCATGATCATGAAGCACCAAAATTGTTGGGTATAGTGCCACTCCCAATTGTATGTAATTTGAATATAAATCTTAAAAATGGAACCGGGCCTGTTTTTTATTTCAATTGATATTCTGTGCATATCGATATTTTGTCATTCCTTCTTTGTATTATAAAACTAGATGAAATATTTACCAAAGATATTATTAATATATTTTTTAAATGTGTAACTGAAATAAATCGCATTTAAACTTTTCAAATTTCTTTTTTTATTTTAAATTGATAAAGCTATACGAGTATTACCTACAAATAAAATGATCTATATAAATCCCAACGAGCAAGAGAAATAACAAATAAGAGATACTTGCCGTGGACTAAAATTTGGAACACATGTACCTTGGAAAGATTCATTGACAGTGACCGAAAAAATATTATAATGAGGTTCAAAGGATAAACTTTATCTAATTGAATTCAAATTTATAGCTCCATTAGGCGCTGAGTACTTAGCACAAATTTATAAATATTCTTTTTTTTGGTGGACAAAATTGATTATGGATTTTAATTGGACAAACTTTAATTTTTAGATCTGATGAAGTCATCAGCCCCTAACTTGACCTTGTAGTTTTTACCCGTAAAAATTGTTTAACAAATATTCCTAGGTTCATGTGTTCCAAACCATCTGTGGGAATTACCTCTTGCTCGTAATACTAATATTATCTGGAGATTAATTGAATTATTTTTTATCCTTGAATAGGTGTAAGCATGTATTAATGTACCATTAAAGTATCTCTTTATAATGATTATAAATCTTGAAAAGAGTTTGGTGCATATTAAAATGTTTTGAAAATTAAGAAAAAAAGAACATCCTAAATAATATTTCACTTGAGAAATGTTCTAATTTGAACAATTTTTTAGGTTGTTTTTTATCCATTTTCAAAGCATTTTAGTGAATTTTCTGACTATATTGTGCATGGGTTCATGACTTTTGGATTCGGATGGACTAGATAGAAGGTACTTCAAAAACCAAGTTTGACTGACCAACTTATCATTCTTCAGCTTGGGTGTAGAAAAAATGCACATGATTCACATTAATTTTATATTGAAAAGTTTTTGTTTCTGTTGAATTGTTACAATTCTTTTGATTGGATTACTTTCAATTCATATAATGATAGTACTAATAAAGGCAGATTGTTTTATTTTATTTTTTTGTATTTGTCGTTTGTTGTATACTGCAGTAAACATTGTATTCTACTTATTCTAAAAATATCAATAATGCTAACAATAAAATCGATTATTACATAAATCTCAATATCATTTTTTTAATTCAATATAATTTGCAACTGGATATTGTAAAGAAAGTTAAAGATTTTCTGAAAGTTTCAAATTATTTCTGGTAGTTTTATGGGTTGCATTATATTAAAAGTATTAAAAATATTAGTCAATTGACCCTGACAAAAGGCTGGCTTTTCAGATCATTCCAAGGACTTTAGAACAATTCCAGAACACTACCGGTTTCACCCTTGTTAGGGATCATCAGGTGAACATCAGAAATTGCCGAACCTAAGTTCATACTACTTGAAAAGTACCAGAAAAATAGAGATTCAATTTCAGATCGGCAAGAATTGATATCACATCAACATAAAAATCAAAACTGATTTTGCATAATAATTTGGAACATTCAGAAAATGTTTATACTTCACAGTTTTAGAATCTGTGATGTAAATTTAAGTGAATCGAAGCAACCTTTTTTACCGATATTATTGAACATCTCTAGCAGAGAATTACTCGATGAACCCATCAGACCGTTGTACCCCGTTTTTATTATTAAACCCCCTTCAGCTCCCAAGGATTACCGCATTTATAACTTCTTTTAACTATTTTTATTGCACCTACATCTAAAGTAGATGTACCTTTCATCCATATTAAATCATAAAGTTCAAATTAAATAATAGTTTATTTCGAAAAATAAATAGTAAGTAGCCTAAATTATAGGTCGTTCATTTTTTCAACATACAATACGAAACAATACTAAACAAAATTATGGTAATTATGGCCATAACTTTGAGGGGTCACATTTCTTCAGAATTGTGGATGAAAATGGCAATGCTGAAGTGTTCACAAGATGCCCATCCAATTCTTCCTGAAAACATGAGAATCATACTCGATAACGCCGCTCCTCACATTCGTCTATTGAAACAGGTAGCATACTCGTGTATCAGAAGTAACCGTCGAACTTTTAGAAAAGAACAATGTATTATATTGTAATTGTATGCATTGATTTAATTTAAAAAATTTCAATGAAATAAATCTCTCATGT
>JAUYWI010018453.1:0-18926 GCA_034780595.1 Parotoplana pacifica
TCACAGTGGTACATAGAGGAGGATTTAAATGTAGGAGAGATCATATTTGTGGTTGCCAGTGGGGATTCGGAGTAAACAGTTTTTTGCCACCAGCTAAGAGATGAGTAACAGAGAGCTTTTCCACCCATCAGAGCCGCATGATGAGGCTGGGACAAAAAGCTATGCTTGCCATCAGCCGGACAGGTTCACTAAATCCGACTGACCCCGTTTGAGACCAGTTACCCTTAGCCATTCAGCCTCTCAACACGGTGAGAACATCTTAGGCTTGGGGACCCTTATTCGAGTGGTCGACTCTAGATCCGCTGTGTTCTGTAGCACCAGGGTTACTTCTTGGAGGATGTGGCTCTTCACCATGCACAGAAGATCTTGCTTTATGAGAGGCTAAGGCTAATCAGCTCCGAAATTAGCTGTATTGCGTATCAACGAAGCCAGGGGGGATGGTGGACCCCCCTTTACCACATGTGATGTAACATTGTAATCATTAATTAAACCTTGACAAAAAAACTAACTTTTTTGCCGGGGCCTATACTATACGAAGGACTTTGTGTGCCATCTAACTTTAGTCTATTTTTTAAAAGATAAATTTTCATATCTTTGAAACTACTAAATGTATTGCTTTGAAATTTGGAGCTTGATTTGAACTTATAACAAAAACAGATTTTTAGGTTACGGGACCATTGGGTTGGACCGACTCAAAAGACCGAAACACTAATTTTGAATGGACTAGAACTGAACACTATTTAGAATTTTTAATTTTTAATGATTCAAATATTATTTACCTCCTTTCAATTAACTGGCGACACTATGTTAGGTCTTTTTGAATTTGATCTAGGATAATTGATTGATTTTTCAAATTTAGGATTATAATCCAAAATTTATGATAGATATGAATGCCATATTTTAGAAATATATCTTTCAAACTAAAAAATATAAATATTGCTGAGATATTTAATATTATTGATTTTTAAATGTTCTGTGTATACTTTTGAATATCTCAGCAATCAAAATATAAAACTAAAGAATTTTTTTTGTTTGAAAGATATTAAATTGCTGAAATAATTCTAAAATATGGCATTTATGTCTATCATAAATGTTGAGTTAAAAGCCATAAAAATTCAACAATTGTCAGCACTACTACTATGTAGGTCAAATTCAAGGAGATCTAACATAACGTCGTAAGTCAATTGAGAGGAGGTAAATAAGATTTGAATCATTCAGTTGTCAAAAGTTCTTGTTATTGTACAGTACTAGTCCATTTATAATTGGTGTTCACGGCTCTTTGAGTAAAGTTTACGTGATCTATGACCTCAAAATTTTTAAACATGTTTTTCAATATTCTAAATTTAGAAAAACTGGCCATTACAAACCAGTTTAAAGTAGTGGCACACCAAACTTGTAGAACATTTTTATTACAAAATTATGTTTAATGAATTTGTTATATTTTTGCGAAATGTTTCGATGAGTACACAAATTTAGTTTTTTGTCATTATTGCGCAGTAATTAGGTACGAAAAAATAAATATTAAAATTTTTTACAAAAGACTATTTGCGAATATTTTTGTATTTACTTTTACACAAAATAATTTTGTACGAACTTTCACTGTAGAGCAAATTTCGAATATTTGATATGTTCGCCGTAAAATAAATATCAAACGCCCCCCAATGAGTAAGTATTTTTTATTTTCTGCAATCCAGATATACATCAATAAAATTTTTATAAATATTTACGAAGCACTGACATATTTTATTAGTTATTCTTACGTGTCATAATAGAAAAATATAAATTTTGATTTTTAGAATTTTTTAATTAGAAAGTATGTCTTTCTTTCATGGCCATTAAATGAAGTAAATTGAACCAATTATATTTTATTCAAACAAAACAAACAGATTACCTAATAATATTTTTTATAATGGCACATGTTTTTAAAACTGGGAACCTTTCCTAACAATAAAGTTGTCTTGTAATTCATAGCGTTGCTAACTATATAATATATGTTTAGCTGATATTTTTGTGATAAAATTCTTCGAACTGTTAACTGAACATTACATATTAATAAATAATCGATTAATATTCACCTAGGCTGTCAAATGCTTTATTAAATTGTTGAGTATCTATATTTAATATCAGCAAAGTTAAAACCTTAGTGTACAAGATTCAAAACAATCAATACTTGTGTCGTTAGCCAAATCAGTAATATTTCATTAATTGTATAATTTATTCCAACTTAATTACTCAAATAGTTATACGGGACCCATCCCTATATGGCAACCTGTAAAGGAACTGTAGCACACTCCTTCTTTTCGTAGTGTTTGGGTGGTTATTTAGAGATGAACTAGCAACCCCTAAGCCTCCCTTACCAGAGACCATCTGTCCAATTTAGTAGGACATTGCTACATACGAAGGACCTGGGGACCCACGTATGGTTCACTCTTCTCAAGGACAACTTTATGCTGGCACAAAACATTAGAACCAATAACTTGGCGCATACTAGTGAGACCCCCAGGCTTGTTTGTGTTAATGCTACTGGGGAAGTGCATTCGAGCATTTAGAGTAATAAAGTCGTTAATGGAGATGCAGATTTGATGTGGTTATAAGAAAACATACTCGTAGGCTTAAACATAAAGTCAAAAGAATCAGCACTTGGAATATGAGAATCTTAAAATAACCGGAACGCTACATCTCTTTGTGAAGGAAATGCAACATGTGCAATGTGATATACTTGGACTGGCTGAAACTAGATGGATTAGCGCAGGCCACTTTCAAATGACAGATGGTCATACAGTATATTACTCTGACAACCAGAAAGACAGCATTTATGGCGTATCGGTCATTCTAACCTACCTTACCAAGCATTTGATCGGCTACAACCCAGTCTGCGACAGAACTATCAGCATCAAACTTGATTGCAAACCTATCCTTACACCCTTCATTCACAGTTGGTGATTCACAATTTTTAGCAAATCAGCCATGGGACATCATGGTCTTGGAACTGCCTATGAACGCGGGCACAAATTAATACAGTTCTGGGAGAACAATCGGATGGTCATTACTAATACACTCTTTGCATTATCATGTAACAAAAGTGTTAAGCGATTTACTTCTCAAGAGTCCACTGAAAGAATTTTGAATAAAAATCTGAATGCTTGTTTCTGAATATTTTAGACAAATCTGGCAAAACTGAATTATTTAGAGAAGTTAAAACAGATGTAACCCTTTGTAAATAAAACTTTTTGACACATAAACCGTAAATATGGAAGGTGACCAATGAAATATTCATATTTTATTTGGAAATTAATTTTTCATTTTTCCTATCTAAATATAAATTGGGCAGTTTCGTATATTTTCTAATTAATTTTTCTAGTTGTTAGCATCTTCTACTACTACACACCACTGGAAGTTTCAAGAAATATATTAGTAAGATGTTTTGGCTCTTAGGATACACCCTGTTAAAACAAAATCCATATTTATAAAACCCTGAATATATGTATTTAGATTAAACAATGAAGTGTTGCGGTGGTTGTGTTCAGTCAATTCGAAGATCGAATATTTGTGACTAGTCTGATTGCTTTCCGCCATCCATTGAGTATTTGGGCTTGGTTGATTGCAAAAAGAGTTGTTCATCATTCACTGTATTACTGATCCAATACATTTGATTTCTGCGGCGACCACTACTTTATCTTTCATTTAATAGTGCCGTCGTAATGATCTTTTGAGGCTATTGGCATACTGACTGTGACTAAAGTAAGTCTGTTAAAAGCACGGTGTCTCTTACCATCAATTTCATTCGACGCCAGCGGATGGATGGTAAGAGGTGAACGAATATGGAACAGCAGAATGCTATAATTGGTTTAGACATCAGAAACATAGTTGCTAGGCACATCCACTCAGAATGGACCTCTAACAACAAACGGAGCCCCTGATGCACCAATTGAAATATCGCCACGTTCAACAAAGGTCTTAAATCCACGCTTAGTAGACGTGGCCCTCCAGTAGGTCCGTGTAGAAAAGCTCACGAACTCCAGGTCCTTCCTCTATAGTAATAGTAAAAGTGATGCTGCAAACTGCCCTAATTCTGAAGAGACAGATTACCAGTCATATCCTATTCGACTGTCCCTAGTACGACCATCAACGTCTGCAACTCTTCGGGAGCCCTCACTACAACTTGCTGATTCAAGAGAACCCAACGCGATGATACAGTTCCTTAAGGTGACCGGGCGGTTTTAGACGTTGTCCCACCAAAACAATAAGGGGAGTGTGTGTGCAGGAAGAAGGAGATTAGAAGGAGTCTTGAGTCTAGGAGAGAGATAGAGAGAGCAAAATTAGTCTGGGCATAAAAAATAGATCTTACGTCGAGAATAAAAAGGAACAAGTTTTGTTAGCTCAGATCCGTAGTTTACACTACGATAGGGAAAGAATAAGCCTGGAAGAGAGAAAACATTCTTATTTAGCTTTGAAAAAAATATCATGTACATTTAGCCCAGCATCATACTTTCAGAGGGCTGTCATTTGACCTTAATGGAATAAGACCCTAAAATGTTTTACATCAAAAACTCCTTAAAAATTTTGGACACAGTTGACAAATTTCATGCAAAGCAGTTGATGGGTTTTAAGCAATTTTGTAAAAAGAATCCTAATCTAGCATTGACATATTGCAACCACCCAACAAAATTTCTGTTTTGTCATAAAAGCTTGTCGGATTCCCTCTGAAAAAATATTATCTGTATATATTATCTGTATATATTATCTGTACATATTAACATCTTTTATTTAATAGACATATTCGGGTTTGGGTGAAGTACTGGTGAAATTTGTTGAATATTCAAATCCTAATCACAAAACCTATAAAGGAGATGATTGTGAAATGACTGGAAAGGCTGCTTGTGACCCAAAATTCGACATCGAAATATATTCTAATATTCCTTTCAAGTAAGAAATTTATCATCATTAAATAATCAGTTTGGATAATGAAATTTTTACATTGTGGTAAACATGTAATTCTGTTTCTCATGGGAATTACGACAAAATTCAATATGATAATTTGAATAAAACATTTCAATTCAACATTGAAAAGATCACAAATTTTATTGTTACAACAAAACGTTTCTGACAATAAATTAATATGACTTGTTAAATATTACAATATTTTCTATAAATGTTTCAAATTTTAGGGCTCGGCCTATTTGAAACAATTCATATTCTTAGTTTTCGTTTTAAGATATAGAATCTCACCTAACCCTTCTAAGGTAATGTACACAAAGCGGGGTCTAACCAATTACTTCCCTTGCTTGTTGGAAGTATGAGAGACCTTGGCTTCAATTTTTTAGGGCATATTCATTTGTTTTCGGGTACTAAAATAAATAATAAACGAGATGTTAACACTATTACAGCTACACTTTTATAAAATCTCTTGTTTTAGACGAAAATGGCTATCCTTTAACTCAAAGGTGTATATGGACACAGGCAGGCTTACTGTAGCAAATGCCGTTGACATGAGAAATGTATGGATATTTCACCCATTTGATGGAAACAATGTAATATCAGTTTATAGATTCTAGATTTACTTTTACATCATAATATAGTTTTTATTTATTTCTTTGAGAAACGTTTCTTCTTTATAACTTATTGTTAGTTTAGTCATTCTGTTGTAAATGAGGGTCCAAGCTCAATCTAATTGCTTCACAATTTCTTTGTTATCTAATAAGTGTTCTTATATGACATACAAAACGGCCTACAAAATTCTTCATGGGGAAAATTCTGAAATCATCCAGATGTAAATGGTTGTTCCTATATTAATTTTTTTATCTATTGAGAAATTGTATTTCACTTATTCATTCAATTGACTTATAATTCACGATTTTGACGTGGTCGTTCCCTACGTTCATGGGAAATAGCTTTTGTAAAAATGTTATGTTATTTTTGTCAAAATTATTTTTATTTATTTGTATATTACTTGTAAATAGTATAAGTTTTGATCTAATTTTGACACAATAGCATAATAATCCCTTTTCCGTAAAAAGTAGGACCACGCCCATTTTTAAAATATTTAAGACATTGTCAAAAGTCAATATCGTAGATTTCAGGCCAATTGGATTAAGGAGGAAAATACGTACAGATAGAAAATTAACATAGAAACGACCAGTTTGGGATGATTTTCATAAATGTCCCCAGATAAATATTTTTTGGTATATATCATGTAGGACCGTTATGCGATATCAAAATAGTTGAAAAACTATGTGAAGAAATTACTTTGAGGTTGGACCCTAGAATGATTGGACTATTGTATCACTAATCTGTATTATAATGGTGCAATGATGTACAGTAGAAAAATAAGCTTTCAATTTTCCACAAAAATGCCTTATCGAGCACCTTTATTTTTATTTACGTCTAAATTCTTTTCATCCTATATTCAATGTAAAATTATTTTTTAGCATTCTGATTTTAAAATTGATGTTGATATAAGAGATTTAGACAAGGTTTTTTTTATGACTAAATTTCAAAAGATTGTCACATTTTCTTCAACATTTCCAATAAATCCAGAGCCCAATGAGGAAACCTTTGTTTGGCAAGATGTGATATTTGAAAAGCAAAATATAAGGTAAGAAGCCATTTTCATGAAAATATATCTACCATACTTATAAACAAGTTACATTTTTGAACTGGTTCATTTTTATTTATCACTTCATTCGTTCAATATGATTTACAGGAATAAGAATTTTCGTGTATTTTGTTTTTGTTTTCCTATCAAAAACGAGATGATAAAAATCAAGCTTAAACAAGTGGATAAGGCTAAAAAATGCAACGAGATCCGATCTTAGCAAAATTGTTAACAACTAAAAAATCAAGCTTACAAATCGTATCGAGAATCTCACAGTAGAAAAGGGGATCCAGAAGAATTCTGGCAGAGGATAAAACAGGCTGTCACAGATACCGCAGAAGAAAACATCCTAAAAGCAGAAAGGCGGAAGAAGACCGAATGGCTCCTAGAAAAGATTGTTGAACTAGCAGATAAACGAAGGAAAGCAAAGAGACAAGGTGATACCGAATTTCAGCAGCAAGCAAGAAAAGACAAAGAACTAAATCTAGAGACAACATGTAAAGAGCTCGAGGAGCAAAACTCAGAAGGCAGATCCGGTGACGTTTTCAAACAAATCAGAGGTTTTAATGTCAGATGCGGAACCATCAAATCTGCCACTGGTAAATCCTAGACTGAAATGATTGAAGTCAAAGCGCTCTGGAAAGAGTACACAGAAAAGGACCCTAGCGTTAATGACATCATAAGTCTAGCACACAAGGACTCTGAAACCAAAATTACTGAAGCTGAAGTAATAGAAGCCTTGAAAGGCTTAGCTAATGGAAAGTCTGCAGGCGCCAATAACACACCCATAGAACTCCTTAAGACTGGTGACACAGTCATAGTAAAGATGATCACAACTTTATAACTCAATTTGGAACACCCGCAAATGCCAGAAGATTGGAAGACTAACATTAACGTCCCTCTGTTTCAAATGGTAGACAAGATTATGTGCAGCAACTACAGGACAATAGCTCTGATCTCACATACGAGCAAGATCCTCCTTAATATCATTCAAAAGAGACTTGACCTTCACCCGCAACTTCCCGATGAGCAAGCAGGTTTTAGAGCTGGTAGGGGTACTAGAGACCATATTGCCAATCTTCATAGGATTATATAGAAAAGCCAGGAATGAACATCAAAAGCCAATCTGTATGTGCTTTATAGACTACAGAAAAGCCTTTGACTGTGTTGATCACGTTCGCCTATAGCAGACCGTCAAAGAAATGGATGTGCCTAACCATTTAATCGGCCTTGTCAAGAGCCTTTATGATGAACAGAAAGCAACCATCAAGACAGAATTCGGTTAAACACAAACTGAAAATTGGCAAAGGTGTCAGGCAAGTGTGTATTCTATCGCCACTCCTATTCAATATTTACGCTGAAAGAATTAATGCGCAATGCTCTGTCTAAAGACAAAACCGAAGGAATCCATATTGCTGGAAAACACATATCAAACCTCAAGTATGCTGATGATACCACTCTCATGGAGAAGACACTGACCAGCTGAAAAACACATATTGCTCAATTAAAAGTCGCTAGCAAGAATGCAAGTCTAGACCTCAACGAAGATAATGACCACAACAGATCTGCAAAGCTTCGACCTCAAAGGTGAAAGTTTTGAAGTTGTGTCTATCTTCAATTTCCTCGGAGCATCTATTACTCCAGGCGATCTGTACAAGAAAGAGATCAATTGAAGAATCTGCATGGGGAGAGCGACCATGACAGGATTACACAAGATCTGAAAAGACAGGAACATATCCCTCAAAACAAAGATCAGATTGGTCAAGGCATTGGTATTCCCAGTAATGACTTGTTCAGAATCATAGGTGCTTACTAAAGTTGACCATAAGCAGGTGGACTCATTCGAAATGTGGTGCTATAGAAGACTCCTTCGAACGCCATGGACTGAAAGAAGAACAAATGCATGGGTAGCCGACAAAATCATGAGCACTCAAACCCTTGAAGCCACTATGGCCAAGTTTCTCGAAAAAGACATTATAACAGGCACCGTGTCAAGTGAAAGAAAAAGAGGCAGACCCAAGAAATCATTCTGGAAAGAAACACAACAGAAACATTAAATCGTGCTCGAGATTGTCAAATGTGGAGACGGACCATTGCAGGGATCGTACGCGACTCAACGGCATAAGTTAACAAGGTACTCAAAAACGATGATTGCTCATTCGTGGTAAGAATAGTAGGCAGTAAGCCGAGTGCTCTAAAGTTTAGAATAATCGTTGTGTAGAAAGTAAATACAATTTTATCACATCATGTATTTTAAGTTGGACTGCCAGAAATGGCCAAATTATTTTTTTTAGAGTTCATCAATCTGATTTTCAAAAGGCTATTTTATCTGTACCTACTTTAGTGTACTAAATGGAAAAAAATTCAATTTTAGGAACAAAAAAACTATTTGTTCAATATTAAATATATATACTTAATGCACATTAATGTTCATAATGATAGGTAATTAATCCCTTCAATTTGTAGATTTCAGTTGAAAACTGCATCTCGATGCGACAAAAATTACTATGGTAGCCAGTGTTCCATTTTTTGTTTAGCAAATGAAGCTTATGGATGTTCTAAGAATGGTTCCAAAATATGCATATTTCGTAAGTTGAACATACAACTTCTGAAGCAAAATAGCGATGTGCAAACATACAGTTGTTTTAAAATGACAAATAATCGAGTTATTCTGTCATTTTCTACTGTAGGTATAGCTGAAACTAGGGGGAAAATTTGTAAAACAATACACATACTATGTATGTATTATGTATGTTAGCTACTATATGTAGTGCGTATTTAAAAGAATGGTTTTAAAATGTAAGGTCTTCTTCAACAAAAGAGTGAAAATTTCATTGAAAAGAGCAAAAAGTAAAAAGTCGTATATGAAAAACTCGTACCTAAAAAAATCGTTGATTTAAAGAAATGTACTAAAAATGTAGTCAAGGTAGTCTATATAAAAAAACGCATCAGAAAAAATAAAGTAGGCATCAAATTCCTATAAGAAATGATAAAATATTGATATGTGAAAGGACAAAATATGTAATATACTTTAAAATGTGAATATTATGTTTTCTATTAAATGCAATAAATTATTTTTTATTCGAAATTAATGAACAAACATTTGCTGTTTTTACACGATTTTACAGAGAATTTTTGTTTGGTATAAGGTTGTCCAATATTTACAATTTTTGTAATATTTAAATACGACTTTTTCAATAAGTAGGTATACGTCTATTTAATATTTATGATTCTTTTTCAATAGTTAAAATACAATGTTTTGAGTACAACTTTTTAATATACAGCTTCTTTGCAGTACAATTTTTCTATACCATTTTACAGCATGACTTTTTCAGTTATGATTTTTTTTAGTATACAGAGACATTTTGCTGTGCACCCACCTAAGATATTTACAAGAAAACATAAATTTTAAATTGTGTGTTGCTATGAGTTGTTGCTGTTGTTTTTGACGAATGTTTGACAATGTTTGACGAATGTTTGACGAATGTTTGACAATCTAGGCTTGGACTAGTAAATTTGTTTACATTAGGTGCATATAAGATTGTATTCGATTGATATGATCCATATTGCTGATCCATTGGTATTGCACTCACTTATCAAGATAAATTATAATTATTTTATAAACTAAACATCTAAAACCTAATATTTATATTTTTATGTAATATTTCAGCTTATGTTGGTAAAAATTGTGCGCATAAGGACTATTGTACAATTAATAATTGTGCCAATAATTCTCGATGCATTCCTAACAATGACAACACTGGGTACAAATGCATCTGTAACGGTAACAGTGAATGTAAGTGAGAAGCATTAAAGACTACCATTGTCTTAATGCTAATACTTGAAAAGGGGACATTTTGAATTCTTTGTTATTATGTAGCTTAAAATCTACCCTTTTCAATTATTTCTTTTTACCATTGTTAAGATTTCATCCTTAAGACCAATGTAGGGTAATTTTTGGAGAGGAG
Organism: Parotoplana pacifica; assembly: GCA_034780595.1. NCBI lineage: Eukaryota > Metazoa > Platyhelminthes > Proseriata > Otoplanidae > Parotoplana > Parotoplana pacifica. Next base: position 10,564 of record JAUYWI010018453.1, read on the forward strand.
TAATAATCCGTTGTCAAAATATACATATGGTTGCTACGTAAGTCATTATTATATAGCAACAATGTACCTTGGAAAAAGATTTATCGAATTTTTTAAAAATCAATATGGTGACCGATGATGTTCAAGTCCAAAAAATTAAAGTTGTCCAATTTTCTTCAAATTTTAGTGTATAGGTCCAGTAACACAAATCCATAAATAGATTTTGAAAGAAATTATTGATTATCGATATTTTGGGCAAAAAGAAAAATCGATAATTGGGGCCAAAATCACTTATAGCCAAATATTTTGATTTCCCCCAATTAAAAGTCAATAATCAATAAACTTTCAAAAAAATTTATGAATTTTGTTGCTGAGTACCTAGTAGACCTACACACCAAATTTGAAGCAAATCGGACAACTTTTAATTTTTGTACCTGAATGACGTCATCGGCCCCCATATTAATTTTATTTTTAAAATTGAGGAATCTTTCCCAAGGTTTATGTGTACCAAATGTTAGCAAACTTTAACTCAAATCATCCATGAGAAGTCTGTTACTATCGCACCAATTTCCATAGTATCAATATGTTTATATATTTCATTACACAAAAAAAGATTAATAATATTTTAAAATATTAGACCCGATAAAGTCAAGTAATTATTGTATCCATTTTCTGAATAGAATGTTCTATTTTTCACCCGTTTCATTATTGTTAGTTTTCAGACATTTATTGACTTTGTTTGCTTTAACAATTTAAAATATTATTCTTCTAAAATTAGAGTAGGATTTTTACTATTTAGCAAGAGCTAACTCTCAAAAGTATTTTTGACCAGTTTGGTCTTTATAATTTATAAACAAACGCCAAAAATAGAGCAAAAACTTCAAATTTCAATTAGCTAGTCCTTTTTAAAAATTAAAAATTATATGATTAGAATCTGTGTTAAAATAATTCTAAAAATAGGTTTGTGCTATATAGCAAAGCCATATTGTTGGGATTCCTCAACTTCTTTTTTTTAAATGGTTCTTTGAACTTATAGAATCGAAATATTAGAACAGAAAATATTTGGATGAGAAGTTAATTCACATGGCAATCGGCTGTTAGCTCCAAAGTTCAACTTTTCCTCAATGGTCATTATAGGATCGTTGAAAATGGTTCATTTTTGAATCCATGCCATTAAAATCTAAATGGTTTCCTGACCTGAAATTCATAGAATTTGTTTAAACTCTGATGATTAGTAATTGTTCCAAATTTAGCAAATCGGTCAAATAGTTTAAGAGGTACAGTATCTCAAAATATGTTTTTTTTATTTCTTTCTCTTTTTTTGTCCATCGTTTTTTCTCCTTTCCCCTTCCCTCCTTTTTCTTTTTCGCTTTCTCCTTGTTTGTTACCGATATCATAGTATAAACATTAGCCTGATTTTAATTAAACTTAAAACCTAAACTAATTTTGTGGCGAGGAGTAAAAATACGTTGTCAGATTTTTTTGTTCGGTTACTAGGGACGCAAATATTACATAACAATAAATTTATGCCACATAACTCTACTTTTATGGGTTTTTGATCACATGAGACTTTAGTTACCATAAATGAACTTTTATTCAATCAGCTTTCTACTTAGAAACGTTGCTAGGGATACCAATGGCATAGCATCAAACAATTTTTACAAAATCATCATAATAAATCAGGTTTTTTGGGCATTTGGCTTTCTACTTAGCAATGGTCACCAACACACCAACATAGCATAGCAACAAGCTATTTATCTACTAATTTATGCCACGCAATTTCGGATTTTATGGTTAGCTGACTGCATAAAAACTTAGTTGTTACATCTGAACATTCCTTTCAAATGTTATTCTCTTAAGAACTGTTACTAGGGATGCCAAATTGCATAGCAACAACAATCTTTTTAAATAACTATAATTTTTAAAGATATTCGATTACATGTCATGTTAGCTAATATCGTCAATTTTTGCAAAGCAACAAATTATCTAAATTCATTATAAAATGAATGGAAATTGATTGAAGCTAGCTTAAACCCTAAAATAAATGACGTCGTTTTTTGTGTTAACTCGAACTACATGAATATTATTGTGATATTAGATAAAAGAATTTTAAAATATTAGAGTTAACAAAGTCAATAAACGTTTGAAAATATATACAAAATTCTCGAGTATCTAAAAAGATAAATTGGACATTGGACATCAAACACAAGTAAATTTTCACAAATACCTATCAACTGTAAATTTTTTACTTTGTTAGCTCTAATTATTTAAAATTATTATTTACATTTTTAAACACACATAATAACATGATCTAGTGAGAGTTAACAGCCAGACATGATTTCATTTTTTTAGAGTTTAAGTTAACATACTCGTTGACCTTTTTGCTCTTTAATTTTCTTAAAGCACACGAGTGTTACAAAATGGATACCTCAAATCCCTGCAACGGAGTCACTTGTCAGCATGGTGGACAATGCAAAATACAATCTGATACTTCCTATGTTTGCCAATGTCGAGCTGAGTGGACCGGATCGCACTGTGAGAAGAAAACAGATCCGGCTCCCAAATATTGTTCTACTTCACCTTGTTTAAATGGTGGAACTTGTTTTGCAAGTACTTTGGGTATGATTACATGTACTTGTCCGCCAAAATGGACGGGAAATGTTTGTGGAATTAGCAGAGAGGTCAGGATTAATGCCCAAAAAGATATGACTAAGTCCATAAATACGGTTTGTATAAAATTTACATATAATTCTACTAAAATTTAATTCAATATTAGCTTCATTATGGTAGGCATAATTAACTAAACATTTATGTATCTGTTTTTATTCAGTGGAATCGAAATCAAAACCTTATCATTATAAGTTTTTATAATAAGCTATTGAAGGAAACCGCTTAATTCGTCAAAAAACCGAATCCGCATTGTTTTGCTATTATTCGGAACACATGTTTGATTTTTTTTTAATATGATTCTTTTAATGTCTTTTGCAGAGTCCAAACAATTTAATCATCTTAATTGGACTAGGAGTTGTGATCATGTTCCTCGTCACAACTACAATGGTGGTTTATTTTGTTTTTTGTAAAAAGGACACTGCCAGTAAAGAATTGTAAGTTTCCTAATAAAACATTATGCCACAAAAATCATAATTTTTCTTGTACGAAAATTTGTAAATCATACTGGATTTTTTTTAAACAGAGAAAACAAACAAATTTCGCATTTAGTAATGTACTTACTCCAGGTTTCTGTTTTTCTAAAAATAAATAATACGACATTAAAATGAGTTTATTTATATTTAAACTTTCCATGTTTTGTGTTTTAGTCCTACAATACTCTACAACACCGCCGACAACCAGGTGTATGCGATCAATAGTTTGGGAAGCACAGTGCAAGCAGTACCCGTAACTACCACAGCTAACAGTTCATTGATGAGACGCATATCACAGCAGCCGGGCTCCAATGTTTATGATGTAGACACCAATGAGGATGTCTATGACGAGGCTGGTTCCCCCTATGAAGAATGTAAAGCAGTTAATCCTTACATAGAAGCGACGGCTGTGGAAACCTGGACCCCTCCGATTCAGACCCGATCAGCCAGTTCATCGTTGATCGATCAAGATAGAACGATTGATCGTCAGACCAGTACTGTCTCGAACCCTCCTCCCCTACCTGATAATAGGCCTCCAAGTATTGGATCAAAATCGCCGCGAATATTTGTTCGTTCGACTATTATCAGAAATGAATAGGAAAATGCTAATAAACATTCCGATCTGTCATATTTTCTATATCGTCAATTATGCAACTTTACATTTTGAATAATTCTCATTAATAAACTGAATAAACGTGCTTCCCTAAAATGGCTTTAATTATCAAAAAAATGTATTGCTGATAAAAACTAACATATGGAAACACTCCTAATTAACCTGAAAATATATACCAATAGCTGAAAATCCTGTACATAATACTACTCCTGACATACTGAGATAATTTTAGTTTTCATTTTAAACTTCGACATTCTAATTTATATTTATTTTACTACGTAACGTGAAACATTTGAAAGACTTAGGCTTTCTCCTTTTTATTCAGTATGCATTTTAGTCTAACTCGTGTACAAAGAAAGTATGTGTTGGAATTCAACTTTTGTTGAAACTTTTAATAAAATATTTACTATAAAGGTTGCATGTCAGTTTTATTTTAGATGCCTACATCTGTTGTCCACTATTCATGGGAAATAATATTTAACTCACACTATTTTTGTATATAAATAGAACGGCTAAATTTCAGTAAGTTTACACGAAATTTTTTAGCGTTTGGTCAAATTCAATAAATTACTTTAATCATAGTGAAATCTAAGGAATTAATGTGTATATAGACCATAAAGTATTTTAATAGATTGGGTACATATTGGATTGCTTTATTTGCTAGTAAACTATTGTACAGAAAATGCCAAAAGTAAAAAAATGATATAAGGGCACATCGCTAGTCGTAGATGACGGATTCAAAAGAGTTTCTAATTTGAAATTTTCAGCTTCAAACAGACCATATTGAAGAAGAAAAAAACAAAGAAAAGAGGTTTAGTTAATTTTTGTAATACACAATATTTGAATTTCATTATTTTATTTGATACAAATAATTTCAATTTTATTCACAATTAAAGTAAACATTATTTTTCATTACTATTAGAAATATTTAAATTTAAATTTTAGCCATCTATTTCTACTTATGTGTATACTTTACATTTTGAGTTTGTAAATCATTCTGTTTGCTATAAGATTTGTTAATTGTGTTTATAATTTGTAACAAGTAGTGTTTCATTTAAGTTTTAGTACATATACGTATTAAATACGAGTACATATTTAGATTACCATATTATCACTGTTGGACTGCACTTTAACATTTTTTAAATATTTTGTATTAATTTCAATGTTTTATACAGCAGTTTTGTATAGTTACTATCAAACATATAATCTAAAATATATTGGGAATGCAAATATAAATGTTTAAATATCTAACATCTGGGAATAATTTTACTAAGCAAAACTTGAAATAAAAATTAATATAGCAAAAACTGTGATTACATATTCATAACAGTAGACCTCACCTTTAAACCCATCGGTTCTGGGTTATCTGAAATAATTTTTATCTAATATTATTTGTTGATAAAAGCTATGATATTGTTTGTTCTTAAAAAATATATTTGGTTTAATGTAGTTTTGTATATAATACCTTTTTACGAGCAGAATTATTCATTTGCTGGGTAGTTTGTAAATCTATTGTGAAGAAATACCTACTGTTTTGCAAAATTGTCGCTATGTTGTTCCAATAAATTTGTAACTGAAAATGAGGTTGCAGCATTATGATTAACATACATTTGGTTGATACTCACTTTTTATTTTTATTTTGTAGAAATATTCATTATGTAGTACATACATATGTGATCAATAAAGTTTTATTCTGTAAGAAAAAATTGATAACATTATTAATTTTTATTCTTTGGAAATATGTTTGAACAAACAACATTTTGTACCCCTTTTCCTTTGGTTAATATTGTTAACATCTGGGACCATTGATATCTAATAAACAATAAAATTACATCTATGTACACATAAAAAGGTATCAGCTACTACCTATTTCAGTTTAAGGTGGTCAATGCTACAGGATGGTAAACGATCAAGGATACTTACGTAAGTTAGATAACATCAAGGTTTTAACTTTAATACATTTGCAACAGAACATATATTAGCCAACCAAAACTTTGATACTCGGCAACAAATGAATGCGTTAATTTAACAATTAATTGCAGTAAATTAAGAACCTCTGAACAACACGAAATAAATTACAGAAATTAAATTCATATAATTTATAAACATAGATATTAGCATTAACAGGACAATCCCTCTGTATACTACAATGTAACTTATAACAGTGTGTGCCTTATAAAATAAATTTTGATACGCTGCAAATTGACTTCTTTCCAATAAAACCATGAGTTGGCACATCCAAGAATCAAATAAACCACAAACATTTTCTGACAGGAAATCCAACGGGAATTGATTCGCGCTATGAAAGTTCTGCAATTTTTGCATGCAGTAATTTGAGAGTCTGTCCAGGAAAGTAAAGTTCTAGTTGGGTATGACGACCTGATGTAGAATTTCTTGTTACTTATTCAAACTGTAGTAATTACTTCAAGAAAAATTTTAATATAATCCTTACCCGCTTGTGGCCCTACAATAAAAAAACCAATAAAAGATCTAATCATTAAATATTTTAATTATTAAAATATTCAGCAAAAAACCTGCTATTCTATTAGCTTCTAATCGGCTAACTATGTACATAAATGGTGTTAATACCTTTGATATAAAAGGCTGCTCAAATTAAAATTAGAGCTTTATTAATTCGTTTGATTATTATAATTTTATTGAATCTCTGCTGCTACTCACTATATCGTAAAGTGTTATATACACTGATTGGTGTGTGTTTGCACCTTTTGGTGTAAAAAAGAGATAAAAGCGTTACTATTTACACCAATATTATAGAACACCAAATGGTGCAAAGCACTATTTGGTATAAATAAACATTTTATTCCAACTACACTATAGTTGGTGTTGTTCTAATTTTTTTTCATTAAAAAGTGTAATTATTGTCCATCAGACTACACTAAACGGTGTAACCTCACTGGACCGATTTTGATGCAGGTCAATTGAAATCCAAAAAAGACACATTAACCGCTTTGTTGACAAAAATGATTAGCTGGCTAAAGTAGGAGTGCTGTGTTCTGGGGAAATTAGTAAATAGTAAAATCCTATAGGGTTTAGAAAAATATGAAGGGGAATGCAAGGCAGAGGGATAAAATATTTAGCGTTTGTTCGAACGGTAGGTATCTGCAAACTTTCTCTCGGGGCCGAGATGAATCGATTCTACTATAACTCATTATCTGTGTTTTGTATGGATGCACGATATGATGTCTGTAACCATCACAGAGCGGTCCAGCCTGAAGAGGCTTCTTCACCAGAACATCAGGTTTGGGGTTGGGGTCGACAAAAAACTTGATCCTGTTGAAAGCCATGGTAGACTGACACAATGAAAATTTCAACTGGGCAAATATGTAAATTCTTCTGTAAATAGGTGGGCCCGCTTATTCCCAGATTTTCAATTTAGTTTTTTAATTGGGCTTTAAAGATTTAAATAGGCCAATATAGAAACCTACTAAATCCCTCAGATTCAGAATTCAATTCTGAGTCCATTCAGCCCCACTTAATTTTTGACCCCCCTTCTGTGTGAATTTCTTAAGTAGGTAAATTAAAATTTTAGTTAATTTAGAATTTATGATGGACCAAATTTATATTCAAAAAGAGGTGTATATGTTTAGGTTATGGTTAATTGTCGTATCACGTAAAGTTGTAAATTTCTACATCATAGGATATAAAAAAATATGTTGTTTAAATGAATTAATTTAATAAAAAGCAGGCGACATTTATGTGTCCCCTAGAAATTACACAATAATAAACAAATTCACTTCAGACACCAATTTAATGTTATATTTCATTGTGGAATCAGTAGGGTCTTTAGATTATTTAGGGCTTGTTTAGCTGCAGCATAGTTACTATTTCTAAACAAACTACCACTAAACTGTGTACACCATTTTTTATAGATATTTATTATAAAAAATGCACAGACATCGTTTTCAATATTTATTCCATAAACTGTTAATTTTATAAGTATGTTGTTTATGAATGTAAGCGGGAAAGGTTGTGCCTATCTGAAATACGACATTGGGTGTATTTTTTAATTTATTTCATTAGTTTCTCACTTGCGTTACTTTATGGACACCCTGTAGTTTTGGTAGTAACTTTTGTACATTCCCAATAAAGACCAAATCCAAATATATAGCATAAATCATAGATTTGATGATGACTTTTCAAAGTAAAAAGACAAAAACAGATAAAAAGAATCATATACATATTTATTGAATTTCCAACATAAATAAAATGATAAAGCATAATAAGGATTGCTCATCTAAATAAATAAGTAGTCCCGCGATATACAGGGGCAGGTATAGTTGGTTAATAGTTGCAGATTACTGCTCAACCACAAATGTTCCACACAGTGACGGATATTGTCAGGTAATAAAAGGATTACTCCACAAGCAAATATTACACATAATCAGAAAATGGTTCAGTATTGTCAAAGCACAGAAAATCATAGTTTAGACTCAGAATGTCATGCTGGTTGTTTGCGTCGTCTTTGTAACACAAATTAAAAATTTTAGGGAGTTGGTTCGTGCAGTTGTTGACTTTACATATTTGCCCACCTGTTGTTGTTGTTGTTGTGGTGCCCCGCAGCTAAATAGCAGGTTCGTTGGCCGGAATCCGACCAATCGCCTCAAGAA
>JAUYWI010018564.1:0-18923 GCA_034780595.1 Parotoplana pacifica
ATTGAACTTTACAGAGTTGCTAATTAAACTTTATTGTTTGTAAATAAATAGTTATACATATAATGAAATTTTTAAAATTTTTCATTATCTACGACTGGGGATACGGAATTATGGGCCATTCTGTACAATTGTAGTTAGAGACCTTTATCATTGGGTCAACCAGTAACAGTAGTATACATAGAACAATTTAAAGGGAACAGAAGCCTGGCTCAAGCATGTAATAGAACATTTTGCTAATTTTGAACCAAGATAATTTATTAGAGAGCTATCATCACGATTTCATTCTACTTAGTTTAGGAAGTATAATACCTTTCCCTTATGACCACATGAATTGATAATAAATTGAATAATTACATATAAACAATTTCTAAATTATATTTTGTAGTTCATTAAAGGTAATGTTTACTTGAGAAAAGAAACAGATTAGTTTTAATAAATTTAGGACAATATTTTACCACAAAACGTGTACAGCTTATAATTATGTTTATCATCCTACATACCTACATAGTTTTGTTTCTGTAGCCTTTTAAATCAAAATTATCCAAGCATTTTTCATATTTGTAATACATATTTTGATTTATCAATGCATGATATGCACAATTATGATGTTAGAGGATAACTTGTCTAATCTATTAGAGAGTGGAGGAGTACCTGTTTTAATTTATTAGAGAGAAGAGAGAAACCTATTTTAATTTATTAGAGAGTTGAGGACAACTAATTATAATCTATCACAGAGTAAAATATTGGTCCTAATCTATCAAACAATGAAAGACTTGTCCTAATTTATGAAAGAGGGGAGGACAACCTGTTATTCTAATCTATTGGATAAGAGAGGACAGCTAGTATGTACTACTTTTTCAGAGACTTACTTGTGGTGTTGTCACAATGCCTACTATCAACGGACCTAGAATACCTCCGACTGTTCCCATGGTAGCCGACAGACCGACCAGAACAGAGGCAAAATTGGGCGCCAGGTCGAGATGGTTTATCTGCCAGCCTGACACAGTAAGGCCGGAGATGCCGATGCCAACACAGAGCAGTATCAGTGCCAGGTGACCGTTGTCAATGAAAAACAGTGAGAAACAGACAGCGCTCTCCACACCGAAGCCTGACAACAAGGGGAATAATACAGAGTTAGGTAATGAGAGGTGAGTAAAAATGAAATAACTAATTTGATCACTTACGATTTTAGTTAGAAAGTACATTAAGTATAGTGGGAAATTTGCATCAGATTTAATGGTTTGACATATTTATTATATTTTATTAAAACGTAGTTGGCTTCCTAATTAAACTCAGTTTATGGAATCATAGAAAGATATAATGTTCCGTGATTTCCATGTTATACAAAATGTTAGTCCGGTATTATCTAACTTTGAGATATTTTTGTACCGATAACATTGTAAAAAATAATGAAAAACAATTTTCCGTTAGTGGCAAGACTACGCAAAGGTTTTAAGGTACACCAAAAAGGTAATGGGCATCATAGTACGTATCGGACCATTGTGAAAGAAGCTTGACAATATAAAACTGATTCATTGACTACGTCTCCGCTGTCTAGAGTTTTTTGACAACAGAGACAAATTTCATTTAATAAATCTGTGTTTTTGTGATATAATAAGTAATTGTGTAATTGATATTTTTATACTTTCTCTGATGTACACTGTGGAAATTCCGGGAAATTTTCATGTCTATTAATATCTCTGATATAATTCCTGGAATTTCCGCCACTACTGTAGTAAGCGTGTAGCTAGCTTGTCAAACAGTATGGCTAAATTAGAGAAGCAAAACATCAATTTTTTCATCAAAGTTGTTGGCGTAAAAATACCGGAGCTACTTGAAAATGTTGAAGAAGACTGTAGGTGTAAGAATGATACATAAATTGGTGAACGAATTTAGGAATGGAAGTGAACAAATCGAAAGAAACTTTGGCTCTGGCAGGTCAAGAACTCAGAGAACAGAAGAAAATATTGCCTTGGTTGCAGAAATGAGAGATGATGATGATGGAGTTTCAGTTAGAAATATTGTTGGGCGACATGGAATACACAAAACTCAGGTCTAGGAAATAATATCGGAAGATTTAGGAAAGACTTGTGTGGTGGCTAGATGGGTACCGCATAGGCTCAGTGAAGACCAGATGTTACAGAGAGTTCAGTGAAGACCAGATGTTACAGAGAGTTCAGTGTTGCAAATATTTATTGAATGATATTTTATCCAAAAAAAAAGTTTGGTTGTTTGTGATGTAAAATGATTTTACTATCGACATTGGCCTGAGAAAACTGCTATCCATAGATGGGTTCCATGCGGTGGAAGTGGTGATGCTGTAGCACGTCCAGTTATACCTCGAAGGACAATGTCTGCAAGAAAAGTACATATCATCGTCGCATCTAATATTACTGGTTGCAGCTACTTGAAAATTCTTGAAGATGGTGGCAGTGTTAATGCTGACAGATATGTTGAGTTCATCAAAAATTGCATCAATTATTTTCCATTATTGACCATAATAATTATCAAAATTCTTATATTAGATAAAATGAAACTGAAGTTGATCTACAAGTGAAGGAATACCTTCATATTTGACTTATATAATCTTTATCTGATATGACTGCCATGGCTTTATTCAAAATGAGAAATTGAGGTCCATTATTTTGGGCCAAGATCAATCAATGGATTAAAAATCGAATTTTCTCAAATTAAATTTCAGTAGGAAATCATTCCAAAATCACTAGAAATGATCCATAAACTATTAATAAACCATTAAAAAAATCATATAGAGCCATTTTTGATAAAACTAATTTTTATGGACCTGCCCTGGTCAGAAAAAATGAGGCATCCAATTGCCTAAAATATTAGCATTCTAATTTGAGCAAGAGAGGATGTGATTTTGCCAAAAAAATGATAATCAATTTCCGCCAAAAGTATGATAGACCTACACACACACACACGAAATTTGAAAACAAGCCCAACCTCATTTGTTAGATCCCGGTCAAATTCTGAAAAATACATCAACAACTCCGCAAACAGGTGCAAATAGGTTGAAGCATTTTCGACCCTTGCAACTTAGAAAAACAAATTAAGGAAGTCAACCCCTTATCTACAAAGGGTTAATAAATCAGCTTAATTGAGTAAATGAATTAAACAAACCAGATTCGAGATTGCCATTTACAAGCATATGGTGCTTTCTAGACTTTCACTTTTTTTATAAATGTTTTCAAAATCTCTATTAGAGAGCTATCATATCGACTTTATGGTAGCCTTATGAAACTAAATATGTACCAAGAGAATTTATGCAGTCATTGGACCAGAGAGTGCCATTTTTTGGTTGTGAGGTCACCTAGTATTTGAATGAACAAAAGTCATTCCTCAATCAGATATAAATATAATGAATCATCCTGCTATATTATAAAATCTAGAAAGAACCATATCGTAAATTCAAAATATCGGTCATCGATACAAACTTTATAGAAACTATTCTAAAAGAATCCCCAATTTGCGGAGATTATAAACATTCAATGCAAAAAAATGTTCTAGGAATCTCTAAATTTACTTGTTAGAACTGTTGGTTTATTTCCTGGTGTTTTAACTGAAACAAAATAAACAATTATTTCAAACGTAAAATGATCTTTTAAATTGATGGTAGGCAATAAATAATATTATGCTGTAAAAAATTAATTATAGATACTGATTTTATTATGGATTCCAAAATAAAATTTAGCAACTTATACCTAATTGAGATATTAATATATACATCAGGTATCTCTGGTAGCCATGCCAGAAATCTGCCATTACCGACATCAAAATTAGATGTTCAAGTATTAACCAATAGAGCAACCAATTTTCTGCACTAAGAATCAGAAGGCTCAAAGTCTAATTAACTAATAAATAAACAACATGAAAATTCTCATTTTGAAAATGTATCCAACTGAAATCTGAGCTTACCTAGAACACAGGGAGTGTTACGATCCTTTGTCTGTTTGTATCCCTCTTTGCATCTGCCACAGGGCTGTCCAATCACGCCCTCCTTGCACATGCACTGACCATTTTTCTTGTCACATACAGCGGGATCAATAGATCCGATGGGATGACATCGACACTCTGAACACATGAAAATTTATAACCTTGTTTTGTATAAATAGAACTCGTTATATTTAGAAAAAATGTTTATAAACGCACTAAAATGTGTAGTTTATCAGTTTCCCATCAGGTATCACAATAAAATCAATCCACTAAAATGTTTATAAAGTTACTAAAAGTTTGTTCGCCTACTCTAAAGGCCTTCCAATTCTATAAATGAAACCCATATTATTAGGCTGGTCCATAAAAAAATCAAAACTATGACAAAAAGTTCATTCTTTATGTGTTGTAGCAGATTGGGTATGCAACCCCACTATCAGCACACTTCCAATGGCACACTTCATTCACACCGATTATATAAACTTTTTACAATATGTTATTTTTTAGAAAGATCGGTATGTCAAATCTTAGTTCCAAATAGGCCACTAGGTAGTTATCAAAATATACATTAATTAATGCCAATAAATAATGATTTTACAATTTGCATTTTGATTTCACATTGCCCACAATCAATATGTTAAAAAATTATTACTCTAATAATGCCAGTAGACTATCATATGAATAACAGTTATGACAGTGGCTGACTTTTAAATGCAAGATACTGGCAATATTTTTACAACCCTTCAAAAGTTCGACTGCAAGCAGCTTTACATAAAGATGCATTTCTATAGTCATATTAACCACAAAAATATTTTACAAGCAGGTATTTAACTGAGGAAATACACAAACCACTACCACTAGGAATATTGGATTCTCCTAAAGAAATCAAGCATCCTTTGAGCATATATAAGTGAAAAATTCTTTTTTGTTTAATCGACACTATAAGAGAGGCAGGCACGTTAGGAATTTCAGCTGCAAATTGAATTAAATGTAAAGCATCCTTGTGGAAAAGTGTTTGCTTCATCAATAATATATACACTGAAAATGCAACCTGGTTAGCACGCTTTCTCTCATTTGCTTTTGTTTCATTCTCAAACTTGAAATGATTTTGAAGTTTCTAGGTTTGTGAAAGCAAATTATTACTATCAAACGAACGTAGGTAGCCTATCTATAGCTAGATGGAGTACCTAACTCTATATAGTCATATAAGGAAGGCATTTTTAAAAGTTATTATGAAAAAAGATTAGGCTGTGTAGCCGCACTTTATCCACAATATCCACAGAAATAGGCCTACATTATATTCTATGACTATACACATTCAGTGACATGTTACTTCATCCATTTTTTTAAATTTATTAATTTTAATACTTATTGTTGAGGGCAAACTTATAGTTAGAATATCCATAGATATTTCAAATTGAGCGCAGGTAATTAATTCAGAGATACCCACTTGACTTAATTCCAATCTAAGATTGATTTTATTTATAAAATACGTTTGGTCAGCGTAGTGCAGCAGAACGAATTAATCTAAATTATTTGAAGTCATAGAAATATATAAGTTAACTAAATTTATTCTATGTTTGGTTTAGATATTTCTTATTTATAAATATTGTGTGTGTGTAATAGAGACGATACATCTAATATCCACCAGATAACCTGAAACTAAGGTAATTACTGAACTACACTAAGATCTCAAATTGCAAAAAAATATTAAAGCTTTCGAAAGGTTAAAAGGAAAAAAAGGAAAATATACCTCACAAAGGTAAACTATGTATGTCTGTGAAAGTAAAAAGAATTTAATCTGGTTCTTTGGGTAAATCTATTGAAAGTGATTTTGAACAAATAGTTTATAATTTTAAAACATATTATCAACAACAGTTGCGTAAAAATAAAATCTCAAAGTACAATTTATGCTATCATTATACAATAAACAAAATTGTAAATCACTTCGCCAATATACTCATGGGAATAGCTGACCAGGATATTCAGGAAAAGAACGACCAAGTCAATTTCTGCATTTTCCTAATTTATTGATTCCAGGTCTGGTTTTCTTGACCAACTGACTACTAACAAAATGTTCTACAATAAACTTTTGCAGAGGTGGAGACACAATTTTATTCGGCTGTTTACTCAACTGCAAAACTAGAAATTAGAAAAATACAAAATCCTAAATATTCTTCTGAGAAGAATGCGCGCTAGAACCTACAGAACACAATCAAGCCAGCCTGGTTGAAAATGAAAAATTACCAATTAATCGGACATCAATGCATCAAAATATCTGATACTAAAGCTGAAAAATAGTGAAGTATTCAAGATTTAATATCTTTTTAATTTCTCAGCTAGATCTTGACATGTATCGACTAGCAGGCAAATCTGATAGCACCAGCATGTCTACGATGATATATGAAAGGTTGAATCGTCCACTAAAGTACTCGCCAACTCTACAATTAGACTGATACGTCATATTTATGCATGCGATCTACACACTTATTATGATTATTTCAAAGATACGATCTTCTTTCTAGATCCAATTCCACACACAGCACTGATCAAGGGTGCACATTTGTATATTTTATTTATAATAAATGACATGACGCATTAGCGTGCCCATATACATAGGGCATTGTATAGAATAATATTATGCTAAGGTGGTGGTTTGGTTAATCAGAAAACTAATGCAGATCGTTATTCATTATTACAAAAAATCGGTTACCTAAGGTCTCTATGGTGACATTAATACATAGTTTAATTATATTAATAAATAATGATTAATATCAGGTTATTTTAATGATGTTATTTTAAATACCTAATTTACAACTTGGTACCTATTCCAGCCAACTTCAAGCGCATCGGCATACCTTCCCATTCTATGTACGTGTGGGATGCGGCAATGGGAGTACACGTAAAATCAGGAATTTAGCTAAAATATTCCTCTCAGGTAAATCCAGAATATTAAACAGCAAAGTATGATAAAGACCTGTTCAATATTTAAGTAAGATTTCAAATTTAATGTTTCATTCCCGCAACAGCCCATAATTGTTATTATAAATCAAAAGTGAGAAAGATGAAATTACCTCTAGGTACTAATACTAAATTATGAAATAGCAATTACAGGTTTAAGCTACCCTTTAAAAAGCATTTTCAATTTTAAATTAAGTGCTACGGATTCAGTTATCCGTAAGTGCTGAGTTACCTCCATGAGTGATGTTCTGAACTTACTGAGGCAGACATTCTCATGGCTTGTAGGCTTGGTCCAGTCTCGGTAGTAGCCATCTTTGCAGTAGTGACACCGCCGTCCAGCTGTATTGTGCTGACATTTTTCACAAACTCCACCACCACGTCGATCAGACATGAGAAATGTCTCTTTATGAAACTTGCATTTGTTGGTATGAAGGTTGCAATCGCATTCTGAATTTGGCGTTGAAAGAAAAAGCATAATGTAGGTTTATTTGATTAAGGTTAATGAATACAAAAAACAAACAAAGGATAAAAAATAAGGAATTCACAAAAAGAACCAATAATCTGAGGGAGCAAAATTATTGCAATATCTTACCTAAAAAAAGATGGCTACCGCTAGTTATCAATTCTGAGTACTTTTCAAACAAAACTAACGTTGCTCGATATTAAAAATCAATTTCTAAATTGTAATAAACAGAGCACCTACTTTTGCAAACATTGGGCGACTTGTTGTTAGCTCGCTCCCAAGGCCGATCAAAGTAAGACGGCTTACATCTCTCACAGTCGTCGCCCTCCGTATTGTGCTGGCAATCACAACGCAAGCGCCCCGTTGTCGGGTCCTTGATACACTTGTTAGCATGCCCATTACACTTGCAACGACCGCCAACAGCTAGATCAGAGAATGCATAGTGGACCACTGCCTGACTCCCGGTAGCCAGAGAGCTAGTTGGGCCAACAGGTGCCGGAGGAGGTAAGAGACCGTCGTTATAATATTTATGGTACATTCGTTTGAGGTTCGGGTTGGTTAGTGATGGGCGATTGCGCCGTCGTGATCCACCACCCCTTCGACGCTGGCTTCTCGGCATTTTGGGGACATTGTTCTTGTTCTTTGGCAGTCGAATGAGACTTATCCGGAGGTCCGTCATGGTCATCCAGTCGATCAGAGCAGGAGACCATGGCTGAGTGGAGGGACGCCCGATTGTGGTGCTAAATGCAATCACCGTGTCGGCCCCACCATTCCTATTTGATCGAAGTGGTTTCAATTCAAAACAGAGCACTTCCTGAATATTGGCTGACGTAATGTGGGTACTGCCCTCAATGCTAGTTGGTTTGCCAAACGCACGGTAGCAATTCGTGGAAAAGTAATGCCACGGGCGCCACGTTTTGCCAAAATCTGAACTTTTATACATGGCCACGGCATCCGGCATAATTCCACTGGGTTGAAGCGAGATATAGTAAACTTCGAACCTCTTATGGACTGACAGTGTCAAATTGACGACATCCCCTTCACGCATTGGTCCAGATATCCACGAGGTCTCATTGTTCGTCACATGGGGATCTGTAAGGTATGAGGAAGAGTGCGTTTTCGCCGGATTGGAGGCGTCACAAATGTCACATATCTTGCGTCGTGTTCTGCGATCTGTGTCGCGCCATTCACGGCAAATCCTTTTGGCCGGCTTGCCACACGTGCTAGTGGCCTCCACGGGGAGATTTTCGGCAATGTTGTAGAAGGTGGGCATGCACATGAAGGGTCGGCCCTGTGAATAGCATCTAGCACTGGGGTTGCCATTGAATGTGGCCATTCTCACCTGAGATAGACTGAGAATAATGCCTATCACGGTATAGAACAGTTGCATGTTTGTCTCTGTACTGTGTGTCTCTCTGGTTTACATAAAGTGTATCTAATCAAAAAAAAAATCCGCACCTAAGGAATTGATAAATTTATTGAATTTCACATCACAGATATAAATGATAACACACGTAGGTTATTTGCGACAGTATTTATTATACAACAAGTTTATTTTTTAAAGTATCTGATCTAATTAACAAGTTTCTATTTCAGTTGATAATGAAGAGATATAGTGAAGTTGACAACCGCGACTACTTAGAGATAGGTAGGTACCGCAGAGTAAAATAGATTTCAAAAGCAGCAATGCATAACAAATCTATTGGCTTAGCTCATTACCAATCACTGTTATTATTCAGAACTTAACATTTTGCGCCATAAATCAAAAATTGAATGTTTACGTAATACACCAAAAGCCATGTTGCCTAAAAGTGTTATATGTTGATCTAAAATATGTTGCAATGTAATATTCACAGTTAGTTATAATAAAGCATCATTTAAAATTAAGTTTAAATTAAATACGTACCTTCATACTAACCTGAGAGGGTTTATAATTCAATTTAAGTGTGAAGATATATCATACAGTCATAAGACCACATACCATAAAAAACATACTTCTGTTTTATTTGCCTGACAAAAAAGCTTCGCTACAACAATCATCTAACCAGCACGCACTAATAGATTATAGTTTTATATAGCACTACAATAATGAAACTATTCTAGTGATTATATTAGAATGAATTTACGAGATATAACCTTCAAATTTAAAAAAAATATATAAATCACATAAACTAATTTCAGAATTGAATATGTAGTCCATGTTTTTTATCAGTCAATTGTAAAACAATTCATTTTCTGTCGACGATAAAAATTCTAGTTTCAAAATTGTTAAATCAACTAATTCTGTTTAGCTTTACCTGTCTAGTTAGCTCTACGTAAATCTTACTAATTTAACTAATATTTTCTTTGAGATGAAATAGAATTGTGCTTATTGATAAAATCTTCATCTTAACTTTCTATAAACTAAAGTATATGAATTTATTGTTTTACACAAATATAGGTAGGTATAACATCAATTTAATTTTTGATCACACCACACAGTATTATTTATTTTTGGTGAATAAAATTTAGAACCCATTCCTGAATGAGATTTGTTTCTAAAATGGAAAACTATGGTCAAAATCAAATTCAGTCTATATCATTTAAATTAAGACTAGGATATCTACATCATGAATCGCAAATGGAGATTTCGCACCTTATAGCATTTACTTGTAAGCATCAACCGAATTAAGAAACAATCCTCACTATAAAAAAATCAAAATTACAAGTAAAAAAAGAAACACCAAATACAAAATCGAGATAATTACAAATTTGTACCTGTCTACCCATTCCATCATTTTGTATTTTCCAAAATCCTTCCCAATAAACCAACCGTCCGAGGAGTCGCGTCCCTGTTACAAACCCACAAACTAAGTCGTACATAGGCCTACCAGTAAACAAGGTGCCATAATGAGTTAGATGTTTTGAAAATAAACACAACTGACAGTTCAAAAAATGCTTTCACTTTGCAAGGAGAAGAAGCAAACTGCATGCAATATATTATAGGCTACATGGTTTTAATAAACTCACTAGTGCTGCTTGATTAACAAATTACTCCATGCATCTAACTTCCGCTTTCATCACTACTGGGTTATCTCTAATTATAGGGACACACCCTGCTAGGACTGGTCATGGGAACTTTGTGGTAGGCAACCGCAACAGTCGAAAATTGATACCTAATTGCCAATGCAATAGACCTCCTGATCAGGAAGTCCAACTATATCATCTGAATATCTCAACTACAAATGTATGTACACACAAAGACACGTTCTAAGAAATATCTACAGCATGTGCCTGCTGTATGGCTCAAATTGTTTCTCTACTTGTCCAAATATTGAAGCTCGCCATTAGTCGTAGAAACATGTTGACTAATAGAAAGACTTGTGAAAGTTGATGTCATCCTCTCACAGGTATTTATCAGTTGTTGACATTTTCAGTTAATAAACACAAAATATGATTTAAGTTTGAAGCAGCCCTATTAACAATCATAGTCATAAAATACATGATACAAAAAGAAAGAAATGAATAATTCATTCATTATTTCTTCTTGTATCATATTGTTAAAATGTACATGGGTGCCGGGCTTTCAAATAAATTTAAAAGTTATCGTACCTACCTATACAGATATAAAATATACAACAACTTTTCAAGAATCATACTTATAGGTACGATTGTTTATAAACGATACCAAAAAACAATAACTGTTAGATTATTATTGTACTACATAATAGCCATGCATCGTTTCTGAAATCAAAAGCAGGTACATAGCTGTATCTCAAGTTAGTTTTGTTACAAGAATTAGGCTATATGATCTTTGATCGTTCACTTTAACTTTTGGAATCATTCACCTAACTAACAAGCAAATAGTAATGATCATAGAGTATATTTACTCTATGGTAATGATATTATGTTTGTGTACTATTTTTTAGATATCAGATATCTAAGTGACAAAATATTAATATCACCTACAATCTTTTACAATTTTGGCAATTCTAAAAAGTAATAAAGAGTAATTTCCTAAATTTAGTGAATAAATTAAATTGTACTAAATAATAATAGTTTAAGTTTAATATAGACAAAATCCCGTTTCTACAAAAATAGACATTAAATCGAATATAAAATTGCATTAAACTACATAATATTAATATTCCACTTCGAAAAATATCATTATGATAACGAAGTATACTGCAAAATTGGAATATTAAAGATATACCAGCTACCCAGTGCATAAAGTAAAGATACAGTTCATAGAGATTCATTGCCCAGGTGGTGTTTGCTTGCTAGCTAGTGTGTACTTTATTTATGGCCTACCCAAATAGCAAAACAACTTCCTGTAGAGGTAGATACAACATTCTCTGGCACATAACTTTGAAGAAATAATATATTTCAATAATGATTTCAAATTCCTTATGATAACAATAACATCGTTCTCAAACCTTTTACGATCATTATGTATGTTTCAGATGCACTCAAGTAAAGTGCTATTTATATCTCTCTGATAGTGAGTTCGTTCTCTGAATTGCGCTTTGTGCTGTGTGGTAACTGTACATAGCATCTTTGCAGCTTAGTTTATAGGAATTCAGATGATATAAATATCTATGGTTTTCCCATTAAAACCCTGCAAGCAGAATATTTTACAAATTCACTAATTTGTCTAAAATTGTTGCATTCGAAAACACAGCAGACATATCTATCTATATTAGCTCTAATATAAGATTTCATGTTTTATTTGTAGGCAAAAATTGATTCATATAAATTAATATAATATACGCGCAGCCAAATTGCCAAATTATTTAACCCCAATTTTGGACAGTAAAAGCAGATTTTATTGTACCTCATATATGCACAGCCCATAGTGCGTATCAAAAACCATCCATATAAACTATAGCATGTTATGATTTTTTTTAAAGTTGTAAGCCAGTTTGAAATTGTGCATTCGACCCAACAAATAACAAGGCACTGAAAACGATAGATAAATAAACCATTAGTCGCCTCTAATTACAACGTCCATTTTATTTTCCAATTTTTTGACACTAATTACAAGGACATAGGCCACATAAAATGTTCAGTAACAATTTGCAAAACCCACAACCGAGATTTTAAAATACATTTAGCTACAAATTATGTACATCTTATGTATTTAAGCGTGCAGTGTAAAAAGCACAGCCATTATATTATATAATCAAAGAAAGAAAGGTTAGTATATAGTAATTACCTATTATATAAAAAATTGAAAATTAGTTATTTTTCATTTTAAAGAGTGGACAACTTTCTAATTGCCCAAACGTAACCTATGATTATGTTTTGTCCACTCTTCAATTTTGGGACATGACCAATCACTAAAATGTCTTTCTTGAATGTGGAAACCAGCAGAGGGCAAGGCGGGTAGCAATTTTCTACAAAGGAGGTACCAATACATTTATCACAGGGAACAATATGTAACACGAGTCTGCATTCACATATTTCTATAAACATCGCCGCCCACTTAAAATACAATTAACATTTCCTATAACTGTCCGAGTTTCGAAACCTTTCATTAATTTTCATAGTTTACAACAACAACAACAATAAAATTTGTAGGCACGTTTGACATGCTTAGGTATATTGCTTAATTTTCTCAGTGAACACAGCTGTACTTTCGTCGAACAAAATTCAAAACACGAAATATTTGGAACATGATCAGAATCTGGATATAGCTACACTTCAGGAAGTGGGTTGTATGCACTAGCACTGGCAAACATCTTCATGCTTAAGAAAAACAGCATTGAAGCACCCTTGGAGGATTACAACAAAGAGCAGCTGTAATTCATAATGTAGTTGGGAAATTAACCGTTTTTATCAAAACATAATGCATATTTCTTCTTAAACAGTAAGTTTGAAATATCAAAAACATATCAAAATTTATATTATAATTACTTTGCTAAGAGCACCTATATTTATCAATGACTGTATTCTGGCATATAGGTACATATATTTAATACAAAAACATACATTACTGGTCGTACTTAAAATAAAGCATATTGGCTACTATACAGACATAATATATGTACATGATTTTATAAAAATAAATTAAAAATCCCAAAAATCTGTGATAGCTGACAGTGAACATCGGTGAGGTCTATTGGGTGTAGATGCTTAGTATATAAATGCACTCACAACTATCTATCAGCATCAAAATGGTCAAAGTCAGCGGTGCACATTAGCAGCCAGTGTGTACAGAATCTCATCATCAGTGCCGGCAATCACCATGTTCCTGGAGACCGCCACTGAATTCACTCCTAAACAGCCCGGCCCCGAGGGCAGCAGTGACGTCATACCAAGCTTGGTGCCAGCACCGCCCGCTAAGTTCCAGGCTGAATCTAAATACAGGGCGGGTGAATGCAAAAAGATATATAATATTGCAAACTAGGCAAGTCTAAGGCCAGCTAAGTCCAGAAAAAACTAACTTTTAGTGAGAAAGTTCAAATCCACACAATGTTCTTGTAGGTGTGCTAAGAAATTTAATAACTTACAGATTTAAGCCCATTCCATTAAAACTAGTTTTATGGATTTAAATAGCCATAGACAACTGAATTTTGCAACATAGAAAAACATACAAATTACGTAATGTTGATGTTTTAAACAATACGTCTTTTGACTAGTCCAAAATGTTTCTGTTTTACTGCATAAAATTTAAAACCAGCGCTAATGTTCCCTCTGATATTTGTACAGCTCTAATGGATACAACAAGATAAAAAAAACCTTTATTAGAGAACGTCTTCAAAACTTAGATAGAGATCATCAGTCCACACCCTTCACAAATAATAGATGAATAGCTGGCTGGTTCAAGCAAAACTTTAAACAATAGATGCAACTTTCATGCATGCCATGTTCAACTATGTGCAACCTACTACAGTTCCTATAAAATATGTACCAAAACTTAACAATTAAAAAAAAACCCACAAAAACTACATAATAATGAA
This sequence comes from Parotoplana pacifica, assembly GCA_034780595.1. Taxonomy (NCBI): domain Eukaryota; kingdom Metazoa; phylum Platyhelminthes; order Proseriata; family Otoplanidae; genus Parotoplana; species Parotoplana pacifica. The sequence goes on from JAUYWI010018564.1 coordinate 14,317, forward strand.
TGAAGAACAACTGGGGTTGGCATTCGTCGTAAAACAATCAATAGGAAGAATAATCTTGTTTGATGAAGCAGATTATTATTATCTTTTATAGGTATTGTATAAAAAACTAGGGAAAGGTTTGAAAGCATCAGGAAAATAAATGGAAGCAGGTGACTCCCGTATGAAATCGATTTAGGGTAGAAAGATCTCAGTGTAATTAATGACAATAGTTCGATAATCGCAAACACGCAATAATTAATAATGACAACATAACAAAAACAATTTTCACGTTCTGGTAGTGTATCAGAATTACAATCCATTCATTTATTATATTTTTGTTTAAAACGTTGGCAGTGACTTAGAAATTAATTCAAAGTAACTTTCCAACCCAAGTGTTGTTTCCTTTTTTGAACTAAAATTAAGCAAGTGAATTGTATCAACGAGTAGGTTATTACAAACTCGTGATCCACAGGAGAAAATCGGGGGAAAAAAAAAAAAAGAAGAAAATATGTCGCGATCCCAAAGTGAAATAGGCATAATGTTATACAGAAATAAAATATCAGCTGCGTTACTGCACTGATACCAACTGTAAGTATAAATAAAAAGTTAAAATCAACTCGTAAATAATTAAAATCTGGATTGTATACTTGAAATATGTAGATAAGTGGGCTAAATTCGACTATATAAAAATTATTAACAGATAAATATTTTCCTTTGAGGCCACGATTAGATAAATTATAAATATTGCACAATTAGTCTGAAATTATAGGAAAAGATAATTAATATATCCATTAAATACCTATGTAAGATGTTGAACTTAAATATTTATCATCATAATATACAATATGTTGACTATATCCGATGATTCTAGACTTATTGGACACCCTGCAATAAGATTCGCTGAAATTTATTGCTGATACCAAACATGTATTTCTATTTCACAAAACAACCTAATATTAGTTATACTACTAGAAGTAGTAAATACTTTTAAATCGTTCTTAGACAATAAATGTTATTAAAACAATAACCACCCCCCTTTCAAGTGAAAATTTAGTACATATGTAAGATATAAAGTAGTAGTTAGTTTTCTTGATTATAGCCGGCTGCACTCACCATGCGATTTGGCAGTTACTTGTAGCAAACCGGCCGTATCTGTGGCCAAATAAAGGTGCTGGGGAAAGGTGGGGTGGAACTCGGCGGCCCATACATGACCTCCTTGAGTGGTCAGTTCAGCTACCAGATAGTCAGTCTGACGCAGATCCCACATGAAGGTGGCCCCACCCGCTCCCCCAGTGACCACCAGGTGGGGTTGGCCCGGGTGACGTCGCAGACAGTGCAGAGCTACTGGGTCACTACATCTGGAAGTAATAACGGCAAGCAATAGACATTCTACATCATATTATGTATTAAACAGCTCAAAGAGCAGAAACTTTGGTATTTTGTCTATGTGCCGTACTGTTAGCTTGTCTCCCAAACTAGATATAAAATTTAGCGAATTTAGCAGTTTTACAAAATATTTAGCAATTGTACAGGGTGGAGATATATACAAAATCTTCTATTATAAGATATTTGGGTATTTTTTTTTGGGGGGGGCGTATGCAATCCATAGATGTAGATCTAAAAATAGACTTATTCTAGGAATAAATTGCGGCAATTTCCAAATGCAGAAATTCCAGGAATTATTATTTGGACGCTACTAATGTCCAAAATGATTCCAAGAGTGATGGTCTGAGCAACGATATGGGATGAACGTTTACTAGGACCATATTTCTTTGATTCAAATGTGGATGGAGGACATATTTTCGGATGCTTCCGACATTTTTTTGCCTATGCTAGATGACCTTCTAAAAGATGGCGCACTTTTCAACCATTGTGCGGGATTTTCTGAATTATGAATTCAAAGATAGGTGGATTGGTAGACGCGGTGCGATCGCCCTCCAGATTTATCGCCTCCTGATTTCTTTTTGTGGGGACATCTACAGTTCGTCGTATATTGCCAACGACCAAGAAATATCGACGAACTTAAAGAGAATCCGTTTCCAGTGTGCCAACATGCTTAATCCTGTTGGAAAATCCATCAGAAAGCAAGTAGAAAAGTGTCTTGAACTCAATGGCGAACAATTCGAACACCTCTAAGCATAGAAGTTTAATATACTTTTTATATAAAACTATATCAGTTTAAATTTAATATCAGATTTTTTATATATCTCCATGATGCACAACTTCATCGCCACCCTGTACTATAACAAATATTGGCCAGTGAACCAAATGTGGTTCATTGTACTAAATGTGGTTTGTATTTAGTCAATAAACGACATTTGGGACTTTCCAAATTATTATGTGGTGTTTCTAGCACATTCTGTTATTCATGTTCAACTCTCCTGTCACATAAATTATCTTCCAATGAACCTCTACAAAAGCACTTACACCAGTATGGAACGATCTGCTTCCTTAAATTGATTTCTAGTGTCCCATACTTTAAGCTGTCCCATGGAGTTGACAGTGGCCAAATTGTGTTGATCGATGAATTCTACTCCGTTGATTGGGCAGCAGTCCTCACCAGAGTAGACAACTGAATCTAAAGCCAGACCAAACAACAGGAATTAGTCTGCCTTTCTATAGCAATAAAAATCGATTTTAAACTAGCCCAAATGAGCGTAGTCTGTGGATTGAATGATTTTATCATTAGCTTCAATTGGTTGTGGCTAACGTTAGAGATTCTATGATGTGAAGCTAGTTTCAAATATAGTTTAGAATTGCTTTGAAACTGCCTAGATCGCTGTGCTTCACACCTAGTCAAGTTTCACCGCTTCTTAATGATCAGGCATGGAATTAAGTACAATTTAAAATCCCGGAGCTGGACCCATGACGAGCGGGCGAAATGAAATTGTTGAGGGGCTTTATGTAAAAATTTTATAATAAAGATTTATGGAGTATTTAACATATTGTTTGAGAAACTACTTTTATGACGCAATTTTCAAACTAAAATACATATAATGTGTTTAGGACAATTTATTAAAATAGGGCAGATGGAATGGAGAGACAGATAATGCTCGGCTTCATGAAAGAGAGGAAGACCTAATCGACGTTGGATTGGAGACATCAAAGAAGCCACCATTAGAGAGCTCATTGACAAGGCCTACGTTAGGAGAAAATGGAGTGCGATGACACGGCGGATCGCTAGAGGTCGCATACGATTTGGCAGCAAAAAATGATTAAAAATATAAATTTAGTATCTCAGGTAGGAATGGAAGAGAAGTTACAATAAATAATTAGAACGGATAAGTATATATGTACAAAACTGTAAACTATAGTTAGTAGATTTATTAATATAGTTCAGAACTGCCAACTTGTTAACGTTCAAAATTGGGACACTTTACAATCTTCTGGAGGTTTATGTTGTGGTTTTATTAGGTTTTAATTCGAAGCTAAGTGGGTTTTGGCAAGATAATTTTATTGTATATTCTTGTGTTTTAGTAAACGTTGGAATTTTGTTAATTTTCACCCAATCGATTTGTGTGATGTCCTCCGCGGGGTCAGCACAAGTTGATGTAGCTCCTCAAGAACTACTAATATGCAGAGACTGGTCAGAAAAAATTCAAAACAAAAATGTGAAAACAATTAGAGTGCGGCAAAACGTTCGACCAGCGCTGTATATAAAAGACAGTTGAAGTGTTGCAAGTTTGTCTGTAACTAACCCTGGCCCCTATCTCTGCTCAGATTGACACACTTAAGTCGTCCCTCCTCCCCAGCCACGACCATAGTGTCCGCATCCCTGAGTGCAATGGCCGTGCATGGCCTGGACAGCAGACGACCAGACGGCCAATTAGCTAACTGGGACAGGTGCAGAGAGCTGTAGGGGTCGTCAGACTGCGACAAGGTCTCATCTGCCGAGCTGGCGGGCCGATAGACGCACACTGCTCCCGTAGAGCTGCCCACAGCAATGTAGTTGAAAGTGGAGTTGCACTGAGAAAACAAAACACACAACAAATTCCTTTAGCTACCTGATTGTGTTGCAAAAAGACAAAAACATCAAATAAGAACATCAGCTGCATAACCTTTTAACTGAAATTTGTCAACGCCACTTACTTTAATCTCTGTGACATCTCCTTTATGATTGGTGGATGTGAGGAGCACAGGATCATTTGAAGAATCTGTGGTAGTGTTATAAGCCCACAGACACAAACGATTGGTCTAAAAATGAATAAATGTACAAACAATTTTAATAAATATGCCTTTTTAAACTTTTATAAAACAGATTTTAGATTAATATTTAGTTTTTTTTTAATATTTTAAAGTGCTTATTGGATGATTGAAAAATTTCAACCAACTTACAGGTTCGTCCCAACTCCCAGTAACCAGAAGCGGTCGTTGGTCTTCAGGATCTGTCAGAAAGGCCAGTTTGGACACCTTGAAGCAGACAAACTTGGAAATTTCCATGGTTCTAAAACACAAAGTACACCGAATACAATCATTAGAAATAATGTTTATAATCCAATTTACATTCGGAGTGGAACAATATTTTTACAGATGAACAAGTTACATTTAGAGAAACGTAATTTAAGGAGAAAAATAAACAAGAAGAAAGTATTTAAAGAACCATGTTTAATCATAAAAAGCGACTAGTT
>JAUYWI010018675.1:0-18921 GCA_034780595.1 Parotoplana pacifica
TTTGCATAAGAAGAGAAAAAGAAGAAGCTATTGGCAAAAAAGTACTTGGAAGCCTGTTTTTTATTAAAGGGCACTCAGGCAGTCAAAGCAGGTCCTGGCCAAATAATGTGTTTAAGAGCAATAATAAACGTTTATCTTTTCAAAATGCCATTTGATTTTTAAAGAAATATTAGCTAGCGTCTTGGTGGAATTTATTTGTACTAAATCCTTCTTCAGAAAGGACAGGAAGAAAAGATGCAGGCGGCAGAGATGAAAAATGAGAAATGCAAAGGTGAGAGAGAGAGAGGATGACTATTGGAGAATTGAAAGGAAAATTGAGGGAGGTGAGGCTCCGGTGGTTAGGACATGTGGTGAGGAGAGAGGCGAACTATGTGGGTAGAAGCGTCAGAAAAATGAAGGTGGTGAAGAAGAGGCATGGAAGACTGCATCCGTGAAGACATGAAGCAGGTTGGAGTCCGCGAGGATGATGCAATGGACTGCAAGAAGTGGAGGAAAATAATCCGAACCGACCACCCCACCTAAATATGAGAAAAGTCAAGAAGAAAATAGGTACCTATTAAATTATAGATATAGGCAAGATCGACTATCTAAAATGATGTGTTGGCAAAAAAGCATGAGAATTTTCAATGTTAAATATTTGAGAAATAAATAATAATATATAAATGATGATTGGTAAACTATGTGGCGCATTGCAAGTACATAGATCAAAAAGAACTAATAGCTCGTGTACTATATTATGGTAGAAATAAATCTATTTTCATTTAATGGCCGCCAACACTGGAGCTTTCTAAATCTATCCCGATCTAGTTATATTAATATAATTTAATATCTATTGTTAAAATATACGAATAAAACAAAAATAAATGAAATAAGCTTGACCAAAGAGACCCAAGAGATTGTTAGCTCTACCAAAAAACAAATTCCAAAACTATTTAAAATAAATTAAATTAAATATGGTTAGATATGGTTTTTAGGTTGGTATGGCTCTAACAAGAGAGTATTAAATAACTAGGTATTTTAGTGCATAAATTAAATTACTTTTAAGATTTTAGAAATAACAAAGTCGAAAATATACATTATGTAGTTTAAGAAAACAAAGATAGTTAGATTATTGTTAACATGTTTAGCTACTACCGTTCTAAAATCTTTTAAAAAGTAAATTACTTTGTGAACTGAATACCTAGTTTAAAAAAATAGTATCTAGTTAGTCACACCAACCTAAAAACCATGGCTAACCATAATTTAATTTAATTTATTTTAAGTATTTTTTATTTTTTTTTGGTAGAGCTAACCATCTTTTGGGCCAACATATATAATTGAAAATAGTTGACAACAATATAAAAAATAGCAAATAAAATGCGAAAATTACAGAAACTGATCTACCGTACACAATAGATTTTTGAAAATCGATACACTGTTCATACGTAAATTTATTCTGACCTTGGTTGTTTTAGATCGCTCTAGACTAGACTAATTGTATAGTTTTAACGTATCAGCTTAATAAAACCCATTCTAATCCCTGGGAATACCATTTGGTGGTTGTTACGTATAAATTGCTAGGATTTCTAATAATGTTTATATTGGTGAAAGAAACTGCATTAGTTTATTAGTTGCATGATAACTTTACTTAGAGTTATTAACCCTTCATCGGCAACACTTGATAAAGGGGGTAAAACAACCAACTGGGTAAAAGTTAATCATCTCAAAAACTGTAATAATTTTTTCCAAAATTAGAACCTTACTACAAAGTTATAGCATTGTGGTTATTTCTTTTGTAGCTATTAAACCTTCGATCATTTTAACAATCCTTTGGTGATATTATGCTATAATTTACTCATACTCCATGTGCTTACAAAAAGTTTAAAACAGAAGAAGCTATTATAACATTAATTTTCCTAAACTAACGAATTCAAAAAATTGACCATTTTAGTATGTCAAAAAAAGTATGTCGAAAATCAATAATTTATTACAAGAATTCAAGATTAATTAGACTAATGAAAGTTGATAATATCAACAGTGATATCTACCAAATATTGACCAATCTGACTTTGTTTAAACCAGAAGCATTTTATTGTAAAATGAATGCTTTACCCAAATTACATACATAGGTCAAACTTCATTCTTTGGACAGGAGTAATTTTACCTTTATGGCATATCATTTTCTACCTTCATGCAATATGAGAAAAGTTCCAATATGTGTTAGGGGGTTGTACTACTCCTCCTATTACCGACGAAGGGTTAACTATGTAAATTCGTGCTCTCTGATCACTATAAGACACATGTTTAATTATTTTCAATTTTTTACAAACAATATTAAGTTTACACTAACAACTACTTCAGTCACGTCCAAACAAGTGTTGTTATTGTACAGGTAACGTTGGTAATTTAATCGGTCTTTGAACTTGTTTGCAACTTATGCTCAGGGGTGTGTAAAAGTTTGATATTTATTTAATAAAAATGATAAATAGGTATATTTTATTCAATAAACAGAGTTTTCACTTCATCTTAGCATGTGACTTTGTTACAGTATCTAAGTACTTGACGGTTTGATTTTCATTAGTTCATATGCACCGAAACATTTATGTAGGCATAAGAGTATAAATCGATATTTTTGATGAATGCGTGTTAGTTTCTTCATTAGCTAAAAAATATACAAAAAGCTTTCCTTTGTGCTATGCTTTTTACGATAATGGTTTAATACATATGTCAATGATCAAATTAATCTTCTATAGATTTTAGAATTTCAATGTAAGTACACAAATCGAAAGCTTAAACAACAAAACTAGCAAAGTATGCAGTGTTAGATAACATTTTAGACTTAGTTACATAATAAACAGACACATGAAAGCGATAATCACAAAAATAACCGCTCTATTTTGCAAAAATTCCTATTAGGTAGTCAAAGTACATTCCTACTTACAGTTCGAGTTTAAATCGGACATTTTAATATTTATTTCAATTGTTCGTTGAACTATTATTAGTCAAATATTTTCATTGTCCTTTAGCAATATGTATAAACAAACAACCGCATTTTGTCTTCTTCTATTACAATGAGGATTTGATCTCTATGGATATAAATTAGGGCTAAATTACTAAACTCAATAATATACATTTTTATTTTAACAAAATTAAACATTTCTAATAATAGTTTATGCCGTGCAATTATTTATCAGCATCCTTTATAATTTTCAGTTAATTAAAAATTACTTATATAACCTGATTAAAAGAAGGAAAAAACACAATCATAAATTTCGTAAACAATAATGTATACATTCTAATAACACCTAATCATTTCTAAGTAATTTCAAATTGTTTTAGAATAAGTAAATTTTTATATGTAAGTTTTTATAAATTCATATTCTTAATAATAACCTTTGTGGCTCAATTATAGAGAAATAAAGCTATCAGATTGCTCCAACTAATTAGTTAGCTATAGGAGGAGTACGTGCAGTGAGCTTCTAATTCGTGTAGGACGTTGAAACCTATTTTATATCCACGAATTTTGCTTTTTACATTTTGAGCAATGTTATTAGCAATATCAAACATTGTTAGTGCTTTGGCATATTACAATTAGTTAGTTAGATCTCCTTACACATGCGTTATGGGTACGGGAATATTTGTAGGTTTTTCCATGGCAAAAGACCCTCGGACGCTGGAAATACAATAGCAATTCATTCAAACAAATGGAACCCAATAGTAAAATTCTGTACAATTCCAAAATATCATTATTTATAAACAACATATTTTATAATTTTATACAAATTATTTATGGCTTCATTTTTTTCAAATCAATAACTCAATTCTAAAAATTATTTTAGAAATTATATATTATTTTAAAATATGCTTTGATAATTTCATGAAAAATAGTAACAAAAAAGTGTCAGATTTCCAAATATAAAAGCGATAGGTGTGGGTGTATTTAAACAGCAGAATGTATACAGATTTTTTATAAGTCACGCCTCATTGAAAATATTCAAACTACGAGTATTATTTAATTTTTAATTAAAATGATTTTTAGAAACAAAATATTTGCCGATGCTCTACTTGTTATGCGTATCTAAATTAAATGTGACCACGTACTTGTTTTAACACACATGAAAAATAATAATTTGTTTATGATGCGTAACTTAAGAAACCCTACATATTATGGTACTTTTGTGACACATTATTTTAATATCTACAAACAACTCCAGAGGAAGCTTTCATTATACATCTGATTTTAAAAGTGTTTTGCTAATATCATACTTCTATAAAATAGCAGTAACTTTTATTTACAGGGATTCTATTTTTGTTTAAATCTCGGGAATTGTATAAGATAAATTAGAACTCACTTGGCTCGTTTCAGGCTATGAGACGACCCAGCGAGGCCAGAAATGGCACCAAGAAAGTCTTGCGAAGCCACCCGTCTATGGCCTGCCTTCCTTTCCAAAGTTGATTGACTCTCTTCATTAGAAATATATTCCCTGCTTAGGTTGCTTTCTATGCTCGGATACCGTGTTGGTTTGTTGAAATGTATGAATGGATCTGAATGAAAGAAAAGAATTGCAGAAACAATTAGTTGATTACAATTACTGCAGTAAAATGAGTGAGTGATGCGACAAGCTAAAAAATCCAGAGTTTATTATGTAATGTTAAAAACATTTCGGATAATTATCAGTATTTGAAACTACAAAAGGATTTCATTCAAATTTGCTAAACTAAAAAATATAGAAGGACTTCGAAATGTCGCAACTTACAAAAGTGGCACTTACCATTGGATTACTATCTACAATTTTTACCTTCTAATTCTAAGTCTCTAACTACTGAACTACATGGCGCTTACCATCTGGAAATAGCACACTGGAAAACTCGATAAGTTTCTCCACTACGGGGGCAGTAGACATCATACTTCCCATTCTGAAATCACTACTAAAATAAATAGATATTTTAAATACAAGAAATGCATAACATTATCTTTTCTATTAGGCACCTACCACTCGTACAGCTGTTGAAACATAATTAGGTACCATAATAAATAATTCGTCGTTTTAAAGGTTGATTTGGGCTGCATATAAAATAACTGAAATGACGTAAAAAACATGAAAAAGCCATATTTTCGAAATAACATATGTCTTTTCCTGTAATTCTAAAACGAACGCAATTTATAAGGTTGTAGACCGGTCCCATTAAAAAGTTTTAAATTCCAAAACATTTTGTCGGCTGGTATTTCCAAGGTACCTAAATCAATGTATCTTTCTATGGAAATCAGGTTAGTTAACTTAATCAAAAAATATGATTTTGTTTAGAATAATAACAGAAACTAACTAATAAAAAGTCTCAAAATTAACATTGGAAATACTAATAAATGTAACTAAATTTCAAGTATTCGGTTGCTTTTACCATGGTCTTTAGGAGATTCTTTGATCCGATTAGGCATTCTGTGCTCAAGCTTCTGGCATAAGTTGATGTCAATTTTTCGGAACCATACATCCACAATAGCGTCAATCAGTTTTGTATGCTTGATAGCTTATGAGCAACCACTTTAAAATAAAATTTAAACAGGTTTTCCAGTTGATTGAAATCAGGGCTATTTCCTGGCCATGGCCACAATACCCCAATCTGCTGAGCTTGGAGCCAATTCTTGGCATTTGCCAAACGATGACATAGTGCCACAGAATGAAACGCTGAATGGTCGAACTTATCTTAGTATGCCACGAAATCGATTACCAGACATGATGGGACACCATGTCATCGTTCGGAAAAATGTCAAGCTCAGCAGATCGAGGTATTGCGGCCATGGCCAGAAAACAGCCCTAATTTAAATTTGGAAAACCTGTTTAAAATTCTTTATCACAAAGTGGATTCTCATAAGCCATCAAGTATACAAGAATTGGAGGACGCTATTGTGGATGTATGGTTGCGAGAAATTGTGCCAGAAGCTTGAACACAGAATGCCTAATCGAATCAAACAATGTGGTAAAGCGAACAAATACTACATTTATTAGTATTTCTTATGTTAATTTTGTAACATCTTACCAGTTAGTTTTAATGCATTTGTACTTTATTCTGTTATTATTCTAAAAAAACATGTTTTTTGATGACGTCAACAGACCTTTTACCATAACTATAGTTTCATTACTGTATTAAGGACTACATATCTTACATAAACTGAAAATCAATATTTGTACATCAAACGTTGAGAGTTACAAATGTAAAATTTAAAAGATATTTAAATTTTTTTAGTTTAACGGAAATGATCTAATTCTATTAAAAAAAATACTACTAATTTAAAACACAACTTTTTATAACTTTTAAAACGTAGTATTTCTTTCAGTAGTTTTTACAAAATATGATTTGAACACCTCGACTTTTTCTACATAAAATGCCTCGCTTGCAATCCACCCGCCTCCTTATTCTAGATTGCCCGACATCCATTTGAAAATTACGATACATTGGATTATTTCCTTTACAAACCAATCCATTTTAACTTCCACAAGAAAAGTAATTTACTGTTACATCAATAAAAAGCAATAATAAATTTAAGACTACCTCTATGGATAATAATAATACTTAATTTGTTATCTCATGCACAAAAGAAAGATAATAAGAGGTTTGTCTCTATAGTCACTATTAGAGCACAGCGTAAATATTTTCTTTTTAATTTTAACTTTTTTATAAGTAAAAGTCAAAATAAAAATACACATTTCTATGTGCTATTCAACAATATTTATAAGACATAGATAAAAAATATTTGTATATATAAAATATGAAATAAAAAACATTTACGAAAATAAAACAAATTAATTTTCAATTAGGCTAAATACTTTCTTTAAAAATATTTTAAATGTTAAGATTTCACCAAAGTAACACCTTTAAATACATAGAAGGAGGATTGTACAAGACATACCATATAATTACACACGTGCGGATAAGCTAGTTTAAAAGAAACAACTACATTTTTATTAAATTTCCTAATTTTAGACTTCTTTTAGTAAAATTATATTCAATTCTATGGTGTTAGTACTGTCGAAGACTTTCCCGAATTTTATTTTTATATTTTTGTATGTTTGTCAGCACTAAAAATTTCATACTATATAATGTCTGTGGAATAAATCCAAATATATCTCTAGGCTTATTTCTACCATAAGCTTGCAATTATTTCATGCGTTGTCATATTTCAATGTTATTTTTAGATACAAAAAAACAGTTTTAGATAAAAATTCAGTCAACAACAACGAAATATATCATTTTACTTTACAACAGAATTGTAATATTCAACTAAGTATTTAAAAATAAAAACAAATTTCATCATTTTAACATTTTATAAAAATTAGATATTCTTTTTAATTATTTTATTATTAACTTTTATCAGGAACTTCTATTTGTATTAGGAGTTGGTTACATAAATTATGTAATACGACTTTTTCTGTAAATTGTTGTGCAAACTTCAGAAATCGATTCAATAGTTTTCAAATTATAAATGTTCACAGTTAGTCATTGTTTCTTCTTTCTTGATTTAGTTCTGCAGTTAAATTATTTGGTACCTAATCTTTGACCTATTTTAGTTTTAGTTTTGTTAATACACCCTAGCAATCGCCTAGCAATGAGTATTAGAACCGATATAAATGAAATTATACCATTGATATACGGACATGGTTCATTTACTGTGCCATTTTTATGTTCATAAACATACTTATTTTATAATAGTTAATTTTTACAGGGCATATGTAAATAGCTTTCTAATAAACTAAAAAAAGTTTTGTACTAATACCTATTTATGTATCTATGCAAATAAAACACAAAAATAAATGAAATAAGAATGGGTGGCAAAAATGGCCCAACAGATGGTTAGCTCTCCCAAAACAAATGCCAAAAAACTTAAAATAAATGAAATAGCTTTTATGTTGGTACAGTTGTAGAAAAATTAACTTTTTGATTAAGATATTAAGAGCTAACAAAAGGCGAGAAAAAGAAAGATATCCTTTATAGTTCAAAATTAGGGTATCATTGAGAGATAACTAATAGCCACCATAATCTCAACATTTAAGTAATATGCTATAAAATCTTAAAATATGATTTAATTTATGTAAAGAAATAACTACCTACTTAGTGATGTCTAGTTAGAGTTATACCAAACTGAAACCGATAGCTGATCATATTTGTTTTATTTATTTTAAGTCTGTGGAATTTGCATTGGGAGAGCTAGCCTAGTCATTTTTTAGTCTTTTGAAAAATACTATTTTGGCTATAGTATGCGTAAATACTTCTAGAATAAAAGTTATTTAGTTTCATGTGATTTGTTTTATTTTAATCGCTGAATTAGAATCGAATTTCGAGACAGGAATTTCAGTGTTCATAGTTTTATTCTAGCACAGTTTGGTACCTCAGTAACCCACAAAATATTTTCCTGCTGAACTATGTAAGTTGCTTACGTATCATTGGTTGCATTTGCCGAAGTGGGCGTGCTAAATGGTTTGAGCAGATTGGGGGCAAATACAATGGCCAAATTGTGCGAAGACATCTTATTTTTGTCTTGGTGCTTTGCCACTTTGGCCAAAAAAGTAATCAGATAGGAAAGGTTAGTAAAATGGTTGGAGGGAAGATTATCAAGACACCATTTCAGACGAGACTGTTGCTCCACCGGACAAGATCTGTAGTAAAAATAGATTAAAAGGTAGAAAATTATATTACTCATAGATCAATTAGCTTGAAATATGGTACACACAATGAAGCTAATTTGATCAAACTAGTTTCACAAACCAATAAGCCTTCACACACAAATTTACGCTTACAGACATTATAAAATAACATTATCTAATGTATGTAGGTGTAAAATTTATCAAACTATTTTGAACGTATGTAATCAAACCAGTTTGGGAAAAATCGACTACCGTTATAGAGTTCAGGTCCAAAAATAAAACATTGACTTTAAAGGAACATAATTTCAAAGAAAATTGGGGCTATTTTTCAAACTATATTTTTTGAATGGCAAGTAGGGGGTTAGATCCCAAATTTTTTATATCAAAATGTCACCAGAAAATATGCTACACTTTTATCTAGCTTTTAGCATAGATATGTACAGGGTATCCTAAAAATGTTACCAAGTCTAGTTCTGTTATTCTATGGATGCATGTGTAATTTCTTTATAGTCATAATGTGCATTTAAAAACTTATACAATGTGTGCATCCACATAAACACTCTGTTATACAAGAATTCATAAGGCTATAATGTCCGACAACAAAAAAGCATTACCAACTCTAAAATGTGTGTCATAGTCATCCTTTATGAATTCATGTAGAACAGTATATTTATATTGATGCATATGTAATTTCTTTCTACATTACGGATGATAAAATTACACATGTATCCATATAAATACATTCTATAATGTATAATCATGATGACAGAAGACTATATAAAGTTGGTAATGCTTATTGGGACACCTGTGTATACCTTTGATTCAATCTATTTTGGAAACTGTTAGGGAATAATGATAAAATCTAAATTTACAAAGATATGTGTTTCCAAGATATTAGTTAGTAAAAAATTGAATAGAATTGATACATTCATGTAAACTATATTTTATTTTGTAGCAAATAAATATGAGAAAAAACGGAAACAGATAGATCTGGTATTTTTCAATTACTTTGTAACAAGAGGGTCAAAATAGTAAAATCGACCATTTTCTTGGTAAACTTCATTGATAAACTGATAAACAAATGACATTTGAGGAATTCTGATTGGAAGTAGGCATATGATTACATAGTTTTGATTTGATCTTGAAGGAATGTTTGTTTTTATGTTAAAGCCATATTTATATTTTATACATCTTTTGGTTGGCTTGACAGATATTTTTTATTTCTTATTTTGAATGTTTCCTGCATTAAAGATTTTATTCTATGTACCTACATACTTATATGAATAATTTTATAAACCCATAAATGGTTAACTCGTGAATTGTAACTTCGAATAAATAATTCAAATATCACATTTTATCATAAAGACACTTCGTTGTGTAAAAGTTGAATATTTTACTATATATATTGCCTACGTAATATTTTTATCTCATGTCCCCGAAAACTACTTTTATTTCAGTGTCGAAATATAGGGGTGGGCCAAAAAACGGCGTGTTTTTTGAAGGGCACAAATTTTTATTTTTAATTGAATGATTTCAATGATTCAACGATATCTATAGTCGGTATTGTATTAATATAGACAGATATAATGTAATCGACTATGGAATAGATATACATATTACTGTATGTATGTATAACATGAGCGATTCTGGGCTACCCGAAAATATTCACCTTAGCACGATAATGCGCGACCCCACATCACTCGCTATGTTATTGAGTGGGTACATTCGAAGAACATAACCTTCGTGACACAACCTCCTTATAGTCCAGATTTCAATCTAATCGATCGGTATGTGTTTAGAAATTATGAATTATTTCGATTGGAAACAACTTTGGGAATTATGATGAAGTATCAAGGAAATTTTCTGTTTACCAAAAGACATCAATTTTGTTAAAAATAACCAATTCATATTAGGTCCATCAAAAGATACTGATGAAAGGTAAGCTCTGAAAGCCACTGGAGAATGTAGACGTGAAGTATTTAGTAAGGACCATTTTTTCATCACTCCAGAATCTACAGATGAGGTTCATTTGCGATCTTTGTGAAGTCTTGTTGGGGTTCTCATAAAAAATAACTACAAATTGTGAACAACCTTTAATAGCAGACACAAACTGCTCTTTCAAGAAAGAAGCGACTCCATAACAAAGAAGATAAGAGAACTTTGTTCAACCAAGGTAAACATTTTTAGCAACAACTGAATCGGGAAATATAGCAGGTAAAAGGGACGAGAGAGAATCTAAACTGCGTGCAGATTTGTTTAGCGTGTTTCTTTGGTACTTGGGCAGCAGCTTTTTATCAGTCTTGGGCCAAAGAAATGTAGGCGAATAGAGAGCGGTGGTGAAATGTTTTTTATCGTAACTTTTCTTCCAAAGACGCTTATAAAAGAAAAGAAGTGTTGGGGTTAGATAATGAATCACGGATCTCAGAGGACAATAATGCAAAGTTCATAACAGAAATTGTAGGAGCTGCTCCTAATACTAAATTTGAGGAGCTTCTTGGGAAGTAGAGCGCTCCGCGCCCAATCACAGCTGTGACCGAGGAACTGTGTGCCAGTACCCACCGGACACCACGTGGGGCGCACACATTGTCCGACAATTGGCAACCTCTTCACCGTCCTGGGACTAAGACCGGCTGCCATGGGGACACCATGACGACCACTTATCAGGCGGGACGGAGGTTAGTTTTTCAGTTAGTCCCTGAGCACTTTCGGAACCCTGTTCACCAAGTAACTTGAAAGTGTGCTACGACTTGGTCTCGAACCAAGTACCTACATTTTCCGTAGTCCAGCGCGCTATCCACTCGCTACTGACTGCTTAGAAGCTCCTAACAGCTAAATAGACTGCAGTTCTGTTTTAGGTTGATTTATATTACAGCAACAATATATTGCTTTGTATTTAATGCATATTGACCAAACATTTTATCAATGCCCATGTATTGACTACGCAGTATGTACATATATTTTTTTAATTTCGGTAATTGATGAAATATTAAAAGCTAGCAACAAACTTTAATTGTAATTTCAACTACTTGAATGCTAGATAGTTGTATCATAACTATACATTTTACAATTAGCATTATAATTTTAAAACGTAAATCAATACTTCAATTAAAACTGTCTACTACAAAAGTACTTAGTCAAAGAAACTAGCTGGACGAATTAACAAATAGTTCAATATTTTCATGTAGTACCCATAGATTACTGGTATCCACAGTCAACCGAATTTTGTTTTTTTCTAAAATAGGAATTAGCAAAATTTGTTAAATTAAAATAAATTTATTACTTAATAATCAACTTGAAGCATCATGAATCAACACCTTCTCTACATTCAACAAAGAGTAATAGAATAATCGAAATTCAAATCAGTGATTACACCAAAATATACCACTAAGAAACAACTACGATAAAGAGCTGAAAATACATAGAATGTTAATGATAGCATAACGAATATCACTTCCAAAATGTCACTAACAAGAAAGTATATAAATACAACTGCTACGTAGGCCAGTCAGCAAGTATGCGGACTCAATACAGAAAATGTATACATTTTTATAAACCATAGAAACATCTAAGATACTGATGAAAGTATAAAGTTTAGATCTTTATGGAAACATTTTTTATGATATATTAAAAATTCAATGTCATAATGCCCTCCAGGTCTGACCACAGTCAAAGTTTTGATACCACTTTCACACTAAAAAATATCTAAAAAAATATTATCAGTACTAGTTGTCAATAATGAAAAACACAAAAGCGCTTCTTTTTGGAAATGAAACACCATCTAAAACAACTGTCTGCAACTGGTATGAAAAAAATATTGCTGTGGTCAGACCTCATTGAGGGAATTCTGACAGTAATTTTTAAAAATAACAAAAAATTATAAAATTATACATAAATATGTGTAGACTTGATATTTTCACCAATATCCTAGATGTTTCTATGGTATATAAAAAAGTGTATAGATTTTCTGAATGGCATCTTTGCATCATATCGAATCCGCTTACGTACAATAACAACATCAAAAAAGAAAATTAGATACAAACAGATTGACTTCATAGCAAAAATTAAATATTTTATTCAACAAGCTTAGAGATAGCTTTGTAGTATTTAGGCATTTAATCCTTCAAGGAATCATGTGATAATGGCTGCCAAGAACAAGATAACGAAGCCTTTTTTGTTTTATAAATTTTGTATATTACTTGTAAAATATGTATTAAGTTGGATAAAATCAACTCTTCTTTAGCCCTTTGACTACCACCTTTGAATACCTATCTATGTTTTGGTTATTATGTCAGCTAATTTAAATTAGAAATTAATATAGGAAAGCATTTACATATCTATTTACATGATCTATAGATCAAACACATTTTGAGTAAAATCTAAATGTGGTCACTCAAGTTCATAATATGTTTTTTTTTCTGATCCTTTTGCCTCCTTGCAACTTGCACTGTGTTACAAAAAAAGAATAACGCATCTGTAAATAAATTAAGATACCAATTTGCATTAACAGGCTTTCTAACATATTTTTTCTGAAAATCTTCTATTTTCACTTTTCTTATGCAACTATTGCAAATTTTCCTCTCTTTTATGCTTTGAAATGAAATATACAAAAATTTTATATTGCTCAGGCTGTGATTATGCCTAGCTGATTAGGCCCAACAAGGCCGAAACAGCTGTGCTGGGGCTATCACTTGCGAGTAATATGAATAAGAAATATATTTTTATAAAAGTATACCTGTTTTTTATTATTGCTCTTAACACATTAAATGGGTATAGGTACCTAGGTACCTGTAATAACTTGTTCAATTTTTATTTATTAGAATATAAAACAAAAAGTTATATATTAAATGATTGAATCATGATAAAAAATATTACAATTAATAATAATTGGAATATAAATAGGTTAAAATTATAGCCATCTGATAATGTTCTGTCTTTTATTCATACTTAGGAAAACATAAAATAGATATGATCAGATTATATCAAATAATGGAATGGATTATTTTTATCAAACTACCAAAAATAAATAGGGATTTATACAGATATTTTATACTAATAACTAAAATTCTAATAAATTCATATTTTGAATATTGGCTACCGTTGTCTGCCACAGGAAAACCTAAAGCAATTGTAGTGCCTTATACTAAATCAAGGTGTACCACTGTACTGAAAACTATTTAGGTTGTTGACAAAACAAATTATCTATACTAACAATTAAACAAAATAACATCTTGCCTTGTTGCTGGTACTCTTTAAAAGTAAAGTGCAAATTTCCAAAAAAGGTGTTTTCAGGTTGCCTAGCATTACCACTAATATTATGAGATTTAAACAAAAAGCAGTTATTTTAAAAGTAGACAATGTCTAATTAAATGTTCCATCTATTGTATGTTAATTTTTTTAATGAAGCTAATGAAAATATTAAAATATATTTATGGGAGACTAGTGTCCCCTGGAAGTCCTCTTACATTAACAGATGCAAAATATATTTAAGCTGTTAAACTGATACTATGTACATACTTTCTACTATTTGTTTTATAGTCATCATATTGTTGAACTATTTTTAAAATACTATTAATTACTTTCATGGCCAACACAGAGACAATTCCATTAAAATGCATCCATTATCAGCTAGAGGTAAAATTCAACTGTACACGGTAAATATGAGAAATTAACACAAAAAAACTATAAAACGTTTCCACCTAATTAAGTACAACCGATCAACAAAAGAGCCATGGAACAGTTAAATATATATCTTAGTGTATTTCTTTGTTAAATTAATTTATCCAACATCGTTTTAACTTGAGTTAAAAACAAAGTGAAAATCTCACAGATAAACAAGAATTATAAAGTTAGAAACATAAACACAAACTTTTTAAGTAACAAGAAATTTGGTAAATATAACTTTATACATCGTTTTTGGGAATAAATGAAATAAATTTCGTCAGGTGAAGTAAAATTAATTTTGTCATCGAGATTCAAAAGTAAAATCAATTTAATCAATAGCAAGTGTGAAAGCAACTTTCACAAGAGTGAAATAATGTATTACTAGACACTTTGCTCTTTGGATTCTGTTGGATACATCGAATGTTATGTAAACGATAATGATTAAACAGTTGAAAATTGCTAATATTTATTTGCACAAAATATCATTACGTCAAGTAAATTAATAATACCTGCTGAATAAATCAATTTCGTATTTTTTCTTCGATGACAAAATCAATTTCACTTTGATCACATAAGAACACAAAATACCATATAGAAAGAAAATTAGTGAATATTATACACTGCACATAAAATTGGTAATGGTTTGAAAAAAGTTTCAGATAAATAACGAAATATAAATGGCGTCCAATCAAAGTATATCTGGAATCGATTGCTATTATACTTTTAATTAGTTATTTCATAAATACTTTAAAGGAAATGGTACTTGCTCCAACTGATACAACCTTTAAAAATTTGCTATCAAAATTACTTTAATGAATTAAAATTCTTGAACATGTTCTGAGAGGAACAACGATTTCAATATTGTACTTAGCTCCAAGTTAATGTTGTTGCAAGATAATTCCAAAACCAAGAACATGATTCGAAGTTACCTATTTCCATCTTACATCATAAAAGACAGATAATATTATTAATTTGTATCTTAGAAACTTAAATTGACTTTTTGTGTTATTTATCAATTATAAAGCCGTTGATTAATTGCCAAAATATGGCATCTGTAAGTTACTTTGAAATTTCGGTTTGACTAATTTTCAAGGCAATTACTAGACAGCAAATTGATTCTTAGTTTTAGGGTGATGTGTGTATGTTTGATTTCAATTATGTAGAGATATAAAATCGAAGTGCATTGTCAACAGCTGCGGCTATATCAATTAACCATAGATCATTAAGTAAGTACAGACGTTTGAGTCAACTAATATTCATAGAAATCGTTATATATAAACATTAGAAGATACCTATGAATTGCACCTACTACTAAATATCTAGAAAAGTAGTGAACAGCACCTACGTTTTAAGTGGCTTGATTCAGGACAATATTTATTAAGCCGCTACGTTCACTAATTCACGTTCGAATGTTAAAATGACTACTTTTGATTTGCGAAACTTTTCCACGTGTTAGCCTAAATGTTATTACAAGATCACATGAATAACATGTAGCTATTTTAAATTGAAATGTGTATTAATTTCATAATTCAAAAGCACATGCATCTAAAATTGGATAAATTAGCCTCTCCAAATTTAAGTTACTTTCAATATTGTGATTCCATTGCTCAGAGAATGAGCATTCAAATCATGTTAGAATCTTGGAACTAGCAAGTTGTAAGGATTCTTATTCTTTAATTAAACAAAAACATATTTGGCGAATAATAAACATTTTTTGGTTTTACCCAATCAATAATTAATCTTGACTTTGTGCATATTTTTATCTCCTGATTTTGTTGGAGTTTCTACAACTACCAACTAATACACAGCCGTACCTACAGCAATTAGAAATTTCATAGTACCAGTTCGTGGATAATTTTAAATTTAATTAAAGAAAGGCTCAAGCAGACTGTTATATAAAGGAATGAAATGGCGTTAGTTTTTCTTTTATAAATTAGCTTGTTTGCTTCTTGTACTGACACTTTTCTCTGATTGTTTTATTTGTTTTATCACACGAACTGTTTTTGTAAGAAATTTCAAAATTCTGAAACAATTGCTATAAGTTTGAATGTGTTGGTGGTTGGTTTGTTTTATTTGTTCTTTTTTATTGCTGTAGGTAAAATCCTCAGAAACATGTAAATATGTGTAACTGGATGTACTTTTAGATCGTTTACCGTTAATTTCTAGAAATGTCTATCAATATTTATAACTTTTTGTATAAAAGAGTGTTTGGAAATAGTTTGGTCATTTAATATATATAATCTACCAGTTACCAAGTTGAAAAACAAAAACAAAATTATATTTGGTAATGTTTCATAAATAGATTTCGTGAGTAGTTTGTTGTTATAGTAAAAAAACAATTAAATATACATGGAAATAAATAATAATAAAAACAAATGATGTTCTGTTGAGTTAACATTTCGTGTAGAAAAAATCTTAACCCTTGTTACCGAAGGAGGGTGCCAACCCTAAGTGATACCTTGTTCACCAAATTTTCTTGCGGTTATTTGCTCCTAGAAGGTCGCGTGACGGCCAACATGGAAAATGTACTTTTTGCGAAAAACAACTGTGAAGCTAAATAATCATAGATATACTATAAAACACTCCAATAAACATCCCATTGTTCAATATATATCCAGTATTTTTGATCAAAGTAAAACACGAAAGCCAAACAAAATAGATTTTTTTTCTATTTTGATTTATACAGAACACCTCGTATCGATTTTCTTTAAAGTACTGAAGATAGTACAGTAGTAATTGCTTAACAACTAGAAACCTGCATAAAAATATTGCTAAAAAGTATGAAAAACGTTGGTGCCATTAGGATTTTCATACACGACACCAGAATTTTTCAAAACTTTTAGCAATTTCCTAATAACATACGTATGAACAGTTCATTCGAATTCCTTCATATTGGCACATCTATTCTTATCTGATGTTATTTCAGTGTCAAGTAAAAAAACGTTTTAGTAAAAAAAGCTTTTATTTAAAGTTACCGTTTTTGAGCTAAGTGACAGGGTACAACCCCCATAATATCAGCCAAGTGTTAATGAATGCGTACGTAGTAAAACGGTATATCTATTCCAATCTTTGCAGACTTAAGAGAATCAGTTAAATACCTTATTATATTTTACTATATATATTTCTAATCCAACATAATAATTCAAAATTAAGAATAGAGGCATAACATCGTTTATCTTCCAAGAAAAAATGGACGATCAAATAAAATTAAAAATGCTACAATTTTATAAATTCTCTTTAAACAAAAAATAATAAAGTAGCTAAAGAAAACAAAATCCAATAGTGTATGAGTATTTTATGTTTAATCAGAAATGTCTTTACTCAAGTAAGTAACAGTATATGTCAGTTCATTAACGTCACTTGAATTGTCTTTCTGAATTAAAGAAATTCTAACTGAATTAACGCGAAGTCTAAACTGATTAGTTTAGGAATAAATTTAAACATTTTTTTAGTTTCAAAATTTGTTTAGCACTATGCGCCACAGGTTTAATTTTTGTTCATATTGTTCTGTAGCATTAATTTACCAGATATACTTAAAACATTAGGGGATCACCATTCTAATTCTCAACTCAATATATTTCGAATCATTTACCTATGGATTTCCATAAATTTTCATTTTATAGAAAACATAGTTTAGATCTTCGTGTATGTAGTCTTACACAATCAATATGAAATTAACTTTTTTGTTCATTGAAATCTGTATAAAACTCGTGTTTTAAGAAAAGATTTGAAAACAAAAGCATTACACGAATAAAATCAATACAACACACAATGCAACATGTACTTGATACCTAAGCGACTATTCATAAAATGAATACTTTTGTCAATAAATTAATTTCAGACATACTAGCATTTACAAAATAATATGGAGTGCTTCACATTACCGAGCTAACTTTACATTTAGCTTAGATGTCTGTACCAAAACATTGAAAATGCTATGTATAATTATGTTAGATAAGAGAAAATTTGAAAACTGAACTGCCAATTAAATTATCTGCTCATTTGGAACATCTAATCTTTATGCAATATGTTATAAATGTGACAAGTAAAAGGAGAGAATTTGAGGTAAACTGATTTTAATTTTAAATCAGAAGAGAAATACCAAACCAAACATAGGCCTTACTAACATACTAACATCCTATTCCCCAGAGTACATAGTCAGGTTAGAACCAGGCACCTCTGGATTGAGAGTTCAGTGTCCAACCATACGACCAGCGCGCTTAACAAATGAATAAGTGTTTAGAAACATTCTCATAGGCACAGCAAACTACTGGAAATAGTTCGCTATATTTGTTTTGGTACAGGAATCTGTGGGTATACTGATGTTTTAAGCACATTTCTTTTGTACAGTGTGCTCGTCGTGTGGTTGGACACTGGACTCTCAATCCAGAGGTGCCCGGTTCTAATCTGTCTATGTACTCTGGGGAATAGGATGTTAGTAACGCCTATGCTTAGTTTAGTATTTCTCGTCTGATTTATTTCATATAATACTAGCAGAGCATATATTTAATATTGATTTTCTTTACAGGGTGTCCGCGGAATTTTTGTGATGAAATTCCCGTTTTTTCCCGGTTTTTCCAGAACTATTTGTTAAATTCCCGGTTAGAGAAATAATGCATTAATGAGTAAAAAGTATAGTTTA
>JAUYWI010018786.1:0-18914 GCA_034780595.1 Parotoplana pacifica
GGGAGTGGAGAGCGTTGCCTCTCAACGTGATCCAAAATTTGGCGGACAGTGAGACACGACGGGTTCGAACTTTATTGTAGGCGAATGGGGGATATACAAGATACTAATTATCTGTACATAATTTATGTTATTCCCGATTGTATACTTTGTACCTATAACAAATTATTCAGTGCTAAAATACTCTTTTTTATTCTTATTAGGGTTTCCATTTTTTTGTCTAGTGTATAGGTAAATTTTCATTTTAATACGTAACAACATCAATTACAAAGAATCTTATTTATAAAATAATTAATTTACATATGAGTCAATTTGATAACAAATTATAGGATATAATGATTGCTTTATGTAATAATAAACGGAAAGTCGATATCGACTTTTCAGCCATCCTAGTGTTAAAGCATCATTTTTTATGTCTGTTATTTTGTATTAAATCTTTTAGTATTTATTACTATTTACATCCACACCGAAATTCTACTGATATTGGCTGTAATTCTGAGAGCAAAAATATTAGGTTTCTAGATTCGTTCCAAAATTGGAAAATTCCTATTAGACAGCTGTGATTTTCAGGCAATATTTAGAATGTGGCAATTTATATCAATGTAGTAATGTTAGAAATCACTGTAAATATTTTTCATGTCGAGTCCAAATGCTTAAAATCTAGAATTGTTTTCTAAATGTGTTTTCTAACGAAATATCAAAATATATTAAAATCAAAAGCATTTTTTTGAAAGTGCTCCTTACATTTGAAAATGAGCTGTATGAGTTGTATTAAAACAGATTATATACAATAAATATTATTACAAATACGTCAGATTCCTCACATCTTTATGGCCAGGGTAAAACCTAAGAACCAATAATTTTTATTTATGACTTTAAAAAATCAGTAGGTGTGTAGGTGCTTATTTTTATGGCCTGTCTATCACAGATTGTTTGAAAATAACTTTGCCGTAAATCGGCTAAGATAAGGGTTCTTTGTGAAAATCTAACTAATTGAAATGAACAACATTTATAAGTGATCTGGATATTGGTACTTTTAATCTTCAGAAGTCAAACAAACATTAAAAGTTAATTAATACGTCGTCATTGTTTGTAACCGGAAAGTTACTATACCATTTCTTTTAATAAATATCTAAAAAAACTAGTTATTATTGCATGTTAGTTTCTAACAAAATCTAAATTTGATATTCTGAGTGTGTTCTTGCAGGTGAGATGTTTTCTATAACAAGAATTTGATGGTCTGTAATTATTGAAATATAAAGCAAAATATTTATGATTTTGTAACACTTATGATACATATTGCTGATGTCTTTGATATCTTTGTGATAAATAAACAAGCACGTAAAATCAACGTGGTTTTCAATTAGAATTCTTAGAATACAATATATAAAGATTATTTTGGGTATACTATTCCTTATTTTACATAATGATAATCCTCCATGGACGATAAATATTTAAATAGCACTTCACTACCTTTATATAGAAAGAAATCTTTACTGCAGCACACAAAATCAAAAATTAATAAATTAAATTCGTTTAAGCCTTCGACAATACTAACATAATAAAAATGAATATAATCCAATTGAGCTTGACTGGCCATCTTATTATGCTTCAGTTTGGGTGTAGAACAAGATGCACATGATTACGTAGTTTTGATTTGATCTTGAAAAGATGTTAATTTTATGTTGAAGCCAGACTTTGGCACAACATCTTTTCAAGTTCAAATCAAAACTACGTAATCATATGCATCTTGTTTTATACCCAAACAGAAGCATGATAAGATGGTCAGTCAAACTTGGTGATTGAAAGTACTGTCCAGTACATATATCCAAAATCCGAAAATAAAAAAACTATGAAACCTTCCAGTCAGAAATGAAAAATATAGAGATTAAATTGCGAAACAATAACATGAATGACACTATCCTTCAGAATAAAATAAATAGATTTTTAATGAGTTTACGATGTGCTAATGTATAGCTATGTGAGAGATATCATTCCAAAATTAATAAATAAGTTTTTGCCAATCATAAATTTCGACAAACATAATCAGTAATAAACATGTAAATATACCCCAACAATAATAAAACTAATTTTATATGGTTGATAGTTACAAAAATATTTCTCTAATATAGGTCAAAATCAGGGTTGCTATAGAAATACATATAATTGTCGTAAAATAATCGGCGTTGTATAGTAGTCTTTTCTTCCTTCAATTTTGGCACAATTTGTGGATTCTCTAACCATTCTTGAATCTCGGACTGTTCAGATATTTTTGGTATGTTTATATCATCTAAAACACAAAACAATCCATAATTGATTATTGTAGACCTCAAATTTGAAGCATTTTAATATATCAATATTATTTTGTAAAATTCTAAATTCATAAATTTAATATTTTTTCTCAAGGTATACCAAATTTCATTTTAACTCTTGGCAAACTTCTCTTTTTTGTATCCCATGGACCGATTTGGATGAAACATTTGGCACACACATGCCCCATGACAAATGAGCAAGATTCCCATTCAATACTGGGTCTTAGCTGGTGGCTCTATGACGTCATTAAGTAAAGATATCTGACATTTTAGTTTGCAATTTGCACTTTACAAGCTCTTTTACAGGTACATTGCACCTTGTCGTGGTGGGAGGGCTTGTGTGCTCTTAAGATCATAAGATCTATGCCGGCAGAAGTCTAGTACTCCTGGTAGGGTCGCCCTAGCCGGACAGGTCAAAGGGGGGAAGCCAAACCAAGCAAGTACCCTGGTCCTCCAGGGTAAAAGCACGTTACAAAAGCATCAACGACAACTTACCAAGACAGTTATCTGGAAGAGGAAGGGTCTCCTTCTGGGAGACCCATGACACAATGCAGTGAAAACCGAAAGGAAGCTGCAATGCTAGTGCCCCTTCTGACTCCCAAGACAATTACAAGAGTAGCCACATGGAACGTCAGGACAATGTATGAAACAGGAAGAACTATCCATGTAGAGAGAGAGAGAGATGAAGAACTACAAGATGAGTGTCAAGACTAGGTGGCTATAGGCAGGACAGCTGAGACTGGTATCAGGAGAGCAGCTGTTGTACTCAGGACATACAGAGGGCATGGCTCTGATGTTGGCACTAGAAGCACTCATTGGCTGGGAACCTGTCAACTCCCGCATCATCACAGCCAAGTTCATCACCAAGAATAAAAATATCAAGGTGAATATCATCCAGTGCTACGCTCCCACTAATGAGGAAAAAGAGGAGAAGAAAGATGACTTTTAACAGCAGCTCCAGCTAGTGATAGATAAAAGAGGAGCTAATGGCATGACCATACTCATGGGTGATTTCAATGTCAAAATTGGAATGGACAACACAGGCTATGAGAGAGGTCATGGGGACACCGGACTGGATCAAATGAATGAAAATGGGGAGCGCTTTGCAGACCTGTGTGTTCTGAATCAGCTAGTGATAGGAGGATGCATTTTTCAACACAAGCGCATACACAGGGCCACATGGAGATCCCCGGATCACTTCATGGAGAACTAGATCGACCACATATACATCAGTGATGAGTGATGATTGGAGCTGACGTGTTCACAGACCACCACCTGTCCATGACTGTGAGACTCAGGCTCAAGAAGTATGGCAACGGAAACAAAATGCAAACAAAGTACAACGTTGGACTGCTCAGAAACGAAGACACAGAAACAACTGTCAGAATCAGCCTTTCCAACAGATTTCTGCCACTACACTACAAGAGCTAATAGAAGATGGTGAGATTGACAATGAGACAGTGGGAACACAGCAAGCAACCCGGGCTTGACACGTGTGAAGAAGTCCTCGGCAAGAGGAAAGCACAGCACAAGGAATGGATCTTTGCCAACACGCTCCAGAAACTCGAAGACAGGAAAGAAAAGAAAACAGTACTGAATATGAGCCGAACAAGAATAGCAAAATCCAAAGTGCAAGCAAACTACAGTGGCCGACAAAGAAGTCAAGAAACGTATGAAGGAAGACAAGAGAGAATACATCGATGATCTGGCCAGACAAGCGGAGGAAGCAGCGGGAACCTAAATGAATTGTACCTAGTGACCAAGAAAGTAGCAGGGAAATTCCAACAGTCCGACAAGTCAGTCAATGACAAGAATGGTAATCCACTAACAACAACAGAGGAGCAACTGAAGCGGTGGTGGGCAGAACACTTCAATAAGCTGTTGAACCGCCTGATGCATCACCAGATATTCCACCAACAGCAGAAGTCATCAAAGGAGACTCAGACGCATCCGCCACTATTCTGTATGGTCTCTTCAGCAAGATTTGGGAGAATGAAGAAGTACCGTCCCAGTGGAAAGAAGGGATTGTCATCAAGATTCCAAAGAAATGGGACCTTAGGGGCTGTCGGTGCCGGGCAAGGATGAAGGAAGCAGTTGACCACAGCAGGATCAACAGGCAGGCTTTCGCGTAGCAGATTGTGTGCTGACCAAATTGCCAGCCTACGCATCATCGTGGAGCAGTTGCTAGAGTTAATATCCCCCCTCTATATAAACTTCATAGACTATGAGAAGGCCTTCGATAGAGTGTGGACAAGGAGACACTGTGGAAACTGCTGAGGATTATGAAGTCTCTGAAAAATTGTCACCCTCATCCGCTGCACCTACCAGAATATGAGCTACAGCATCGCCCATGCTGGCCAAGCGTGAGTAAGCCTCAAAGTGAAGACTGGAGTCTGGCAAGGGTGCCTACTGTCGCCCTTCCTCTTCCTTCTGGTCATCGACTAGATCATGAGGACCACTGCAACAGTCAGGAACAATTGGATGCAATGGACACTCTACAGACGACCTCAACTTTGCTGATGACTTAGCGCTCCTGTCTCACAACCACAACCAGATGCAGGACAAGACGAAACGTCAGGGCTCAAGATCAACAGAATGAAAACTTAGTTGATGAAGATGAACATCACTGCCAGCATGCCAGTCACATTTGATTGAGAGCCACTGAGGTAGAGTTATTTGTCTATTTAGGGAGCGTGATCGACAAGCAGGGAGGCACAGACAGACATCACAGCCAGAATCGGCAAAGCACGAGCATCGTTTGTCATGCTCAAAAACATATGGGCACCCAGAAAGGTCAGCCTAAGGACAAAATTACGAATCTTCAACTCCAACATGAAGTCGGTTTTGCTTTACGGGTGCGAGACGTGGCGGGCAACATGACCATGCAGCAGAAGATTCAGACCTTCTTTAACACCTGTCTGAGACGCATTTACAACATCAGATGGCCTGAAAAAATAAGGAATGAGGATTTGTGGGAGCGAGCAGAACAAGAACCATTAGACAAGCAGATTCGGTGGAGGAAGTGGGGATGAATAGGTCACACCCTCAGGAAAACAGCATCTTGCACCACATGGCAAGCCTTGACCTGGAACCCGCAGGGCAAGAGGAAGAGATGCCCGCCCTGCAACAGCTGGAGGCGAGACAGAAGCAGAGCTGAGACACCAAAGGGATTAACGGGACCGGAGCAGCAAGAGAAGCCCAGAATCGAGTGTGATGAAGAAGTGCTCTCTCCCGAGTTATGGACCTAAGTAAGTAAGTATACTTAAGTTCCTTAAGTAAAATAATTAAGATTTGAATGGGAACTTTTTCAAAATAAAATTGATTACTGATTTTTGGCAAAAATTGATTGACTTTTAAAATCAAAATTAGAAAAATGCTTCTAAAATCGATACAATCCTACTGTTTGTTTCAAATTTAGTATATTTTCTACAAAACTCATTTGAAATAGTTTTCATCACACATAAAGTATTGAAAATTGGTTCATCATATATCTGTATCCCCGTTTTTTCCAATTTATTTACATTTGAAAAGTAGCATTACATCCTAAATATGATGTTAAAAATGACAACGTCCTTGTTTTTATCTCCACTATCCAATTTGGTCCTTATGACCTCTCCAAATAATTTAGGTAAATATTCTCTTCTTTCCAGTGCAGTTTAAAGTCGATTTTTGGAACTGAGTGGTCATCGGCCCTAGCTATATTTCTAAACTTCTGTAATTTAATTTTATAGATGATATCCAGAATTAAAGAGCAAACAGTAATAAATTAATTGGATCTGTTATAATACTTGTATCAAACAAACAACAATGGAGTAGAGAGAAACCACTCCCCACTTTTGAATTTATACATTTTTTAAGAATTTGCATGTTGGTTTTACATGCTGATTATTCTCTACATATTCTACTTAAAATCGAAAATCATTTTTAAATTGAATTGAAAGCAAAAAGTTATGAGCAAAAAACTAGCTATGGTCAGCTATTTTTCAGTGTGGTAAAGAACATGACTCATCTTCAGTCAATTGGTGTTTTATCTCTATAATGATAAATTGTATGTGTGTCTTCTTGTCTGTGTACGCGAGTGCATACAATATTGGGTTGAGTGATTTCTCTATACCTACTCTATGCAACTGACCTTCTCGTAGAGCCATACTATCAAAGAACAGCCAAGTGTCCTTATTTTCAATTCTGGCTTTTAAAAAAGAAACATAGTGACTCGTCTCAATACTCAAAACAGCAAACAAGTTCAGTTTAGCAGACGACATCTTGTTACTTGTAGGACTTAACATCTTTGGTTTGTGTTGTGAAGCCTAAAAGTTGTAGATATATCGTATCGGGACTTTTAATAATAAATAACTGACAAATATAAAAATCATGTATTATGATAAAATGGATATCTTGAAAAGAAACTCACGTTTCTATGATGTTCATGGAAACAGCTTTCACAAAATGTGATTTTTTGTAATGAACCATGAGGCGTCATACACTGCTTACATTCATAACGTGCACAATGACTACAATAACCACAGGCACGAGGAACTAAAACAATCAAAAGCAACAATTCATTTAGGTAATTAATTTATAATATTTGCAAAAAAAAGGTGAGGTAACCCATTTTATTTTATGAATTTAATATGTACATTGATTAAAATTGAAAAAAAACAAAGCAAGCATCTACAGAGGGGTGAATGGTAGATAATTTTTATGTGCAAGTTTGACCATATATCTCAAAATCAAAATCCTATATACCCCCCCTCCCGACAAAAGAACAAAAGAAACTGTACCAGTATGATAAATTAATAAAAAAGAATTAGTTTCTGTTTATAGTTTGGAATTTCCAATTTGATTTTTCCAACTGATGTTAGGTATAAAAGTGATATCTTATCCATACATTTATTTGAGATTGTTTTTTATGAATTTATCATACTGGTACAGTTTCTTTATTCGGGGGTGTATTTAGTTAGGAAAGATGATTTACTCATAAATTGAAAATAATCTATTGGAGTAGGTACCTTCAATTTAGAATATCTGATACTTTATTCATGTGATCATTTTCGGTCATTAAAATTTGGCAGAAAAATCCATTTTACTAAAAAAATCAATTTCAACGAACCGAGCTGTCCTGAACCGGTGGTCCTCAAATGATTTGTTTCAATGTCTTCTAGAATATACATCTCAAGTTTGAGCAAAGTAGGATGTTCTTAGGGTAATTTAATTATTGGTAGATGTCTATTTTACATAAGCGTTGGATAAGAGGGGGTGGGGGTGGCCAACCTGCCTAGAATTTCATATTTCCGGTGAATGGATTGAGTTGAAATTGGTACAAAGGTTCATTGAGCTAGGGGCCGCACCGATGACGTCTTCAGGTCCAAAAATTTAGTTGGTCCATTTTTCTTCAAATTTATTGATTATAATTTGGGGGGGCAAAAAAATCGATATTGTTGGCCAAAATCAACTAAAATGGCCCTAGATCATAAGGAAACAGTCTATCTTTCTCAAATATGAAATTTAGAATTAGGAAAGTATTAACAATAATTTATTAGAAACTTGGATGCCTTACTTTTATGGTTGCTGGTGTCCTCAAATTTGACCTATATAATGGGACTGACAATTATTGATTTTTTACATTTAGCATCTATGATAGATATGAATACCATGTTTTAGAATTAGTATATAACTAACGTTAATATCTTTCAAACAAAAAAAGAATTTGTAAATATCTTATTTTTATTGCTAAGATGTTTAATAGTTTTAATTTTTCAATTGTGTGTACTTTGACTATAGAAAAATCAATAATCAAAATATATCAGCAACAAAAATTGATATTTACAAAATTCTTTTTTATTTGAAAGATATTAATGTTAGTGATATACTAATTCTAAAACATGGTATTTATATCTATCATAAATGTGAAAAATCAATAATTGTCGGCCCTACTACATATGTAGGTCAAATTCGAAGTTAATTCGTAAGTTAATTGAAAGGAGCTAAATAATATTTGAATCATTGAATATCAAACCTTATTAATGTTCAGTTCTAGTCCATTCAAAGTTGATGTTGGCGGCCCTTTGAGCTGGTCCAAAGCAAAGGTCACGTGTCCTATGACCTTAAAATTTGAACCTACGTTTCTCTTGTAAGTTCAAATAAATATCCCAAATTTCAAAGCATTGTTTCAGTAGTTTCAGAGATATGAAAAATTGGCTTTTAAAAACCAGCCCAAAGTATGTCCCTGTACCAAATATTATGTAATATCAATTATATTATTATTTGGCTTCAGGATTGAATTTTTGCTAAAAGTACATTTTGTATAACCCTATTTTTTCAGCAAGGACCCTAAAAAAATTTGCAACAAAAACTCCGCAAGAGAATTTGGTGAACAAGTTTCAAATTTCATTTAAATCGGTTGAGTCGTTTTCAAGCAATTTCGAAAAAACCTTAGAGGGTGCCAATATATTCAATGTTTATGTATTTGTATTACCTCCTATGGTGGACCTACACATCAAATCTATCTCTGACCGGTTTAAAAAAACATTTTGTTGATTAATCTTTCAGGGTACCAAATTTTAGCCCAATCGATACGCGAGACATTCTATTTTCTATAGGATTTTGTATAGAGATTAAAAAATATAAATTCAATCTGCTTTTTCTAGATGTCATAGTAAAAATAAGATTCAGAGAATGTGAATTCTCTATGAAGAAAAAACGTTTGCAGCCCAACCGTCATGTACCTTTGTCTTCTAATAAATAGGAAAGATCGAGAGTTAGTGATGGCGTGACGTGATCAAACATTCGATGGTAGCGACCATGACGTGGTAGTAGAAGAATGAAGTATTTAGGAGGCTGAAATAACCAGTTAAAAAGATATTAAGTTAAAGTAAAGTAGTAAGTGGCATTCCGCCCCAGTGCATATGCAAAACTAAATATTAATTACTTTCATAAGTCGAACTTCAAACAACATGAATGAAAGCTCCACAAGTTGTTGTGTCGTAGGTTTCTCCAAGGTTTTGTCATTCACAAAAATTTCAAACATATAACTTGACGTATGATTGCTAAAAAGAAACAAAAACCAACGTTTAGGGGATGTCCCATCTATACATTGTTTTAATTTAATTTAATTTTTAAATATAAATAGTTCTTTTAGCACATACAATAAATGTCATCAGTGTCTAGGATTACTTGTTTTCTTTTGATATAATTTGCAAAATGTATGACCTAGTACATTTGGTGTCAATAGTCTTGGACCACTATCACAATCAGTTCTTTTGGAAATAACTGACATTTATATCGACACCGGTGCAATTACATAGTTGAAATCGGTTTCTTTCTATTATTTGAAAGAGAACGTCAACATTATTGAAATCTATCCTCTGTCTAAAAAGTCTGCGTGCATGGATTCCTAATTACATTATGAAAACTGTGAGTAACCAATCTCATGTGCGCCAAAATAAAAATGCTTTGCATCAGGGTGGTAATCGATTTGTGTAACTTCCATTGTCTAACTGTTTTATTTTCTATTGTTACTCCATTATTAACCATTCAATGGTCTAAATGAATAGTTTTTCCGTCGGTGGCCCTGTTTTATTCAATGAATATCATTTTAACGTCCGCCGTTATTCTTTCGTCATATCACGAAAACATTTTCTGAGCCCGTTGTTTCTTAAAGACCGTAACACCGAGAAAACTAAAATTAGAAAAGCCTTGATTTGGCGAAAAAATCAACATTTTGCACATTCCAGGAAAACTGGCAACCTTTTTTTACCTTAAAACCAGCACTTTTAAATTATTGTAAGGGAATCGAGCTGCGGCTACCCCATTAAATTATTCGACTAAGGCTTAAAACATCCTCTATGAAGCGTTTAATAGTTTCAACTTCGATTTTCACAATTGGATTTGTTCAAATACTGTCCAAACGAATCCGAAGTTTGTATAACTTTCATATTTCTAGATAGTGCATAAAGTTCGCTACCCACGATACCAAAATGAGTGAGTGTGCATAGAATTTATTTGGCTAACACAAGACAATCAAAATGTCGGATTTTGCCGTAATTGACTGTACATTAGATGGGGGTTTGGGGGCTGGCAAGATATGATTTGAACAAGCATTCTAGAAACATGAAACAATAAAAAAAGAGAAATTGGTGCTGCAGATTTGTCTTTTACGATCTAATAACAGTCAAAAACGGAACTACAAAATTTATTAAACAATATTTTTCAATTGGACAGCTTGCAGTTTCAATAG
This sequence comes from Parotoplana pacifica, assembly GCA_034780595.1. Lineage (NCBI taxonomy): Eukaryota > Metazoa > Platyhelminthes > Proseriata > Otoplanidae > Parotoplana > Parotoplana pacifica. Next base: position 10,546 of record JAUYWI010018786.1, read on the forward strand.
TAACTCATGTTGGACATGGATGAATAAGGCGCAAATTTTCGTGAACGTGGAGCTTAAATAGCAGTTTCCAATTTAGACAAGGGTGTGGTGTTATGGCACAATTTCTGAAAAATCTGATTTTGGACTGAAGCCATTGTGGATTCTTAAGAGGGTGGGGCCGTAATTGACAATTTGGAAATGGGCACTGGGGATTTCATATATCACATGTTTGTAACTTTGAAGTCAAATGAATAAGTTTTACATTGTTAAACAACCATCCGTCTAGTTTAATAATAAAATAAAATTTCATTCCAAGCAGCCAGACTTTTCAGACAATAGACTATTGAATACTAATATTCATTAGTTTGTGTTTATCTAATTTATATCAAATTTATTTATACATGAAATTGGAAATAAAGTTAGCGGAATATACTACTTACTCAAATTCAATTAAAGGATCAATTTTAAAAACAGAAAAGAATAAATTCAAGAATTCTTCAGGATCTAAAAAAACAGTTTGTTTGTAGGTTAATATAAAACATTCATTATTTAAAAAATATAATAAAAATTAAATTTTATAGTATGTCATGAAATTTAAAAAAACTTTCTGTAGTCAAACAATTCTCTATCTTTGTATAGAAATAAACTAAATTGGGGTCGTACTCGTAATGTTTTAAAAGAAATGTAACTTCAATAAAATGTTACCCTTTTGTTCCGATGTCAAGCCTTTCACTATTCCATATCTTTGTAATTTAGTTCGAAACTTCATCACTGCGTCTTTGTGAACATAGTGACTAAAAAATGAAAGAATAAGTACAGGGTGTAACAAAAGTTTCTGACCCACTAGGCCACTACTGTTTATAGTAATCCAAATTTTATATTATAGATATCTTACAAACATGTTAGACTATAACCATAAGAAATGTCAAACGCATACAACAATGTTCTAAAACAGAATGTTCACTTTAACAATACGATATTTTTAATATTTTGTATGGCAACCTGATTTAGCCAAATAGGCTTCAATTCGCCTCGGGAAACTCTCAATCAAGTCCTTGCACTCAAGCGGAGTCATACTTTCCCATTCTTCTTGGACTCTTCTGATTAGCTGTTCTCGGTTTTGAGGCCTTGGGGCGGTTAGAACAGATTTTGTAGTCTCGACCACAAATGTTCCACAGGGTTGAGGTAGGGTGAATTGCCCGGTCAATCCACCCATACACTGGAAAAAAGATCGCGACATTTGACTATTGAAGCCTTTGCAGTATGGCAGGTGGCCCCATCCTGCATTAAAATAACTTCGTTAGGGTTAGGAAAAATCTTGGTTTTGCATTCAGCATATACTGGAAGAATAGTATTCCGATAAACATTACCATTCACAGTCGCGTTCTGATCCCAAACATAAAGATCATTTTTTCCGTAGCGGCTTATGCCACCGGCCACCATTATCTTCAGGGAGAATTTAGGAACTTGTAATGGTCTAATGTTTTCGGGATGTTCAGTACGTATCCGTCGATTCTTCTGTTTGGCTTCGGATAGAGTTCAATTGGCGACTCATCGGTAAAGAGTATGTGAGCACGTGGACGTCGACTTTGCAATGTGTCACTGCAGAAACTATCATGAATCATTCGATTACAAAATGTCATGCGGTCGGCTATGTTCTTAGCACTTAATAAAGGTTTGACTGGTTGTCGATAAACTATTTTCCCCATGTTTGACATCGAAGATGTCTTGCAACAGTCATGCGACTAACACGCTTGTTGAGCTCTGTATAACGAGGCAATAATCCAGCCATTTTGCGAACACCTCCAGTGAATTTATCCCTCATTGTTCCCCTGATTCTGTCTTTGGCATTAGGGCTCAGCTTGCGCCGTCGTCCACAACGAATACAATCGTTTATGTCCCCATCATCTGGGCGAGTCCACAATGTCACACTGTTTCTTGACAAATTCAGTTCATGAGCGATTGTTCGAATTGATTTCCCTGAATGAAACAATGCTTGAATTTTGGAACGAATGTGTCCTCGACGTGGTGGCATTATTTGAAAGAGGAAGAATAGTCTATTAAATAATAAAATATTCCGTTTCAATATTGGAAGTTACTTTAATGGCACTGAGTAATAAAACACTGATAATAAATGTGGATAGACTATACTAAACCAGACATAGGCGAGACCATTCAACAATAAAATGTCTGTAACAGAATTTTCTGACCCAGGGTACTTAATTTATGTTACACAAATAAACTCCTAAATTTGATTGGCTAAATTTAAGTAAGGAATTTCTTCTTGTCATAGAGTAAGCAACATGTGTATATGTACATGCCAATTTAAAGTCATAATGTGTAGAGAGTGAAATAATCTATAGATATTATGATGACTCATGCATACGGTACAGTATTTTAAAGCTTAGGAAAATTGTTGAAATACAAAAAAATCCAAAAAAATCTGAATTTCTACATCCATGTTATTGAAATCCAATTAAAAACGTGTATAACATTCAATGTTGCTTTCATGAAAAACACAAATACTAAATACTGCGACATCATTATTCCACTATAGTGCACTCTGAAATTACAGATACAAAATTTTATGATTGGTCAGAAACTTTTGATACACTCTGTATAAAGGAAACACTGCATAATTTCTCATTAACAACATCCTATAAATAGATTTTGAATTGATATTTGGATAATTTTCCTCAACTTGACTTTGAATGTTTTTTTATTGATCGTAAGAAAATTCATTACTATACAGCAGCTATATTGATTCTATTTTTTCTTATATTGTGTTAACCCACTCATTCAAAAATTCCAAATTTTATTATCGACTAATTATCAACCTGTGATTTCGTTTAATTACTTTTATTATATTAATTATTATTCTGTTGCTAAATGGCTGCTGCTTTGAATGAGACAAAAAGATCCGCCAATATGTCTACAAATGAGAAGGAACAAATAAAGGAGTTTATAGAACAGAATAAAAACATTATTGAAAGTAAATTGTCAACTGTGTCAATGCTAAACAACAAGAGAAAGAAATAGGAAGAATTAACCAGCATAGTTAATGCTCAATTTGCTACTAACAAAAGTGTTGAGCAATTAAAGAATTACTGGAAAAAATTAAATGCTTCGACGTGAGACATTTCTAAGAGATGGTGGGATCAATACCGGACAGGATCTTTTGCAAGAGCAGGAAAACGTGGCATTATAGCATCTGATCTGGATCCATTGCACAACAGCTTTGATGATGACGCGTTAGATCAATCCTCTGGTACGAGCAGTATACCGTTATCAACCCCAAAGCCGCGTCAAACCCAATCTTCATCAATACAGCACCAAGTTCTGGTGATGGAAGAACGTAAACTACAACTTGGGGAGAGAAAAGTTGCTGCCTTAGAAAAAATAGCATTCTTTGGAAAAACTGACTGAAATACGGAGTTTTATGGACTTGCTATCTGAATGATAACAATACAACAATCATATGTTTATTATCATGTGTCTATTAATACTGAATTAGTAGGTATTGCTTTTTTATTTAGGGTATTTATTAATTAGGTATAGTACCACGAGTACTCAGATGATTTTAAATATTGAATATCCTGACATGTACCTTTTTAAAATACCTATATGTACATATGTTATACCTAAGTACCTACCTATATTTTTGTCATGTAGTATGCTGTATACTTATAGGTATATCTATCACAATACTGTTAGATATTATATTATTATTTAGAATGCCTAACTATTGCATCAAATTTTTTATATTCTAACAAAATGGATGTAAATAATAGCTATTGATTTGTTCTAGTACCCACCTAATACCTACTCAACTTTTCAATAGATTCATTAAAAGAAAGTATGCGAGTAAAAAAACAATAATCAAAAATAACCATCTAACAGTAATAGGATGGTTCGATAAAACTATATATGTGTCTATAGCTACATGAATACATGAGTAGCATGTTTAATCCTTAAGTAAAATGATGATTGATTAGTCTTCGGCGTACTCATTTCCACGCTCATTATTTGGTTCATCTTGAAAATTGGCGTCATCTAGAATTCTTCTTCATTGTTTTCAATTGAGTAATTATGAAGCACTGCAGGAGCAACTATAATGTTACTCACGTTATTCACAACACCGCGTACACCATATTTTAATACAGGAAAACGTCTTTTCCATATACCAAATGTTCGTTCAACTACATAATCTAGTTTGTGAATGCTCATGGTTATATCGACGTTCTGGATCTGTTGCTGGGTTGGCTAGCGGAGTCATTAGAAATGGTAAGCAAGGATAACCACCATCACCTAACATAAGACCATCAAACCTTGGTTCTTTGAATTCGGCATGCAGCCTACTATTGTTCCAAATTCTAGAGGCATGTACTGACCCAGGTCAGCGAGCAACGATGTTTAATATTTTATTCTTACTATCGCAGACAACTTTAACTTTAACGAATAATATTGATGGCGATACAATAAACACTAAAGTTACATGTGTACAACCAATAGCACCAATAACTTTTGGAAACCATGCTATTTCATAAAATCCTCGTTTCATAGCCAGTATCTCATTTCTGTTTTGTGGCATCGATGGTTTTTCAAACTGGCAATAGATCGAGACACTTTTGGAATAATCCTACAAACACTGACAGATGAAACACCATGAAGATCTCCAGTCATTGAATAAAAACTATTGGATGCCAAATATCGAAGAAATAAAAATACTTGTAAATCTGCAGATATCGAACGATTCGTCGAGTAGCGGGTTCTAGGGTAGGTCGTAGTACATCAATTAATTGTCTACACGAATCTTTAGAAAAACGGTAGCGTATTCGAAAAGCTTCATCCACAGAACTTGACAAGTCTATTTCTATGGCTTCATCCGAATAAGTATCATATGGATTAAGTCTGTCTCTAAAAACACGTTCAAGTTGAAGTGCATTGTTATTTAACAATAGAAGTAAATTCCCCATTTTGTAAATAAATATGTACCAGAATTTTTTTATTTTTCACAGAAGGTTCCAAGCATTGTACAAATTCTGTATTTATAATCTAGTTGTTTTTTACCCAATTAAATGTTATCTTCCAGTGCTAAAATCATAGTGCTATCTTTGGCACGGTGCTAAAATGGAACCTGAAAATTGTTAGCACCATGCCAAAAACCGATTTAGCACGGTGCTAGCGTTAGAACTGCTTTATGAAATTGGGCCTATGAATAGTGTACCTATTATTTACAAAACCCAGTATTGTTTGGTGTTCTTGGCCATCGATATAGTTTCTTTTTATCACATACTAGACACAGCCGTCAAACCAGAGATTTGGAAGAATAAGTATGAGCTTCGATTCTGACAAAATTGATATGTCGAAGAGCCGTGGATTCCATTTTTGTTAGTTAAAAAAAGTTGAAATAGCTTTTACAAAGATTCAATTTAAAATACTGCTGCTCATAACGTCCTCTTAACAGTAGTAAACTATATGATAATTTTATGTATAAATTCACGGAGTGGTTTTTGTTAATTAGTGGGAGTGAACTCTATAGTATACTGAACTTTATTTGGCTGAGAGCTTTCAGTAAGTGATCGAATGTCTACATAGATAGTATGTTTACAGACCCTACGAAAATGGTATATATTTGACTTATTCAAATTTATATATCCCATTAATAGAGATGGAAACCAATGGATCGATACTTTTCTTCTTCTATGCATCATACGAATCAAAGTATCCCTAGATTTAAAAATGTTGTTTTGAATATGAGTGATCTTTTTTGCATTTCCAAAATTTTAATTGTTGTTATTTAATGGTCCAGGTGAACTTTGTAATCTTTTAGCTTAATTTTTGCGAAATCAGCTAGAAGACTTGAAACTTTTTTGGCATGCCATGAAGAGTAGCCTAGCATACACGTTGAGGTATGTAAAATAAAGATAGATGTCTCTGACAATGAGCCTTATTCATAAAAACCAGTGAACACTAAGTCGAGCTAAATTTGAATATTAGTTTTGATCTGTATTTATCAAATTTTGTTAGTCTGGACTAGATTAGGTTGACAGTTTATTTCTATTCACACAACAGAAAACATGAATTTTAACAAAATACCGTGAATAGTTTGTACAATGAGAGTTTAACAGCTGCATTAAGTTTGATTTATTTAGATAGTTCTATTTCGATTTTCTCTTAGAGCCTCTTTTAAAACACAACGCCATTTTTAGTTATTCTTTATATTTTAGTTTAGTGTTGCTTGATCTTTAAAGTTTTACGAGTTATAAGTATTGACCCCACTATTTCAAGATGCGGAAATCAATGGACACGCTTTTAAATACCAATCAGAAAATGATCCAAACATTTTATTTTTACGACTAAATTGTTTGAACTAAATGACTCTTATGACTTTAATGAAATGTGTTCTACTCGTGGTGCTTTATCTGATGACAACAGCTTTTGTTTTAACCATCGATGCATGTCTATTTTACAATATTTATGACACATCAGCTGTTATTTTGTTCTCTAGTTGGCCGCGGGTTTCTCTGATAAAGAACTGGCCAACTATGCCAAGGCTGGTGGGATTGCTGAAGAAGTGCTTGGAGCAATTCGCACCGTGTTGGCCTTTGGAGGAGATAAAAAGGAGGTCAACAGGTGAGAGAAATAAAAATAATAATCTGAGCTTGTCATTTGCAGTGTGGACTAATGTAGTTAATGCAATAAGTAGGTATGTTTCAAAGATTTGTAAATTGGTGCACTTTGTGATGAACCAGTTCGTTGTTACAATATGCAGCTGGAGATGACGAATTTGAGGAAAAACTATTTTGGTCCAAAGATTAATATTTTAAGTTGGTGCTTGTCTCCAGGGGTAGTCCATTTTATCACCTGTTAAACTTTTCATGGAGTACCATGATAATTAAGCGCAAATGTAGACAAGTTTTCAAATTGTTCACAAGATAAATAACATTTTCGAAATAACCTCCATTTTACACCATTCAAGGAAAAGCAGCAATAAATTTTCCGTCATTTATTGATATATCGGTCAATGAATACGTTTTATATTGTAAACAAACACCTACCTTAGTTTTAATTCTATTTTTACAAAAGATTAGCAATGCCTTATTGAATCTAAAAACCACCTCTGCTAAGCTAACTGTCTTTGTATGACAATGCCATCTTTACAAGACTTTCTAACAATGTTTGGCATTTCACACAAAACAAACTAGAAGATTCTATACCACTAATACATATTGTCACAATTAATATCAACTAAAATAACTATTAAATGTTTACAGACATACTTTTACTGGTCACCTGTTGTTAAACACATGTGGAGCAATACAGATATTTTCACATTTTGTTCAATTGTGTTGAAAAATAATCAAGAAGAGCATATTTGATTAATTGTATTTTAAGTGGAAAATTAATAATTTTTGAATATATTTAACCGAGTTTGTTCGCCTATATTATTATACTCATATAACGCTCAGTTTGGATATTATTACTAAGTTCTATTTGTATTGAATTAACCCATAGTTGGTAAACAATAATTGTTTGCTCAACACTATATTCAAATTATCTCTAATTGTTTTGTATAGATAAGATTTGTTTGTTGTGTGTTTAAGTTTACTCGATTGAGATTCAAAAAGTTACGTCCATGATTGTTGACTAATTTTGGAGGAGGGGCTTTTTCCATTTACTATAGAGTAGAAAATTAAAACATGTTGTTTTGTTGAAAATGTTGAGTTGAAATTAGATCGACCTAATATGTTCATAGCGGTACCATCAGTTCATACGAGAATTCCCTTTCTACTAGTTTTTATTCAAGATATGAAACTAAACAAGTTTATTTGATTATACAACAAAGGAAATCAGCCAATCAGAACAGAAATTTAGATGATTTTCGCCGTCAATAGCTATCTGCAATATATTCATCAATTTTGATTACAGTGTAATTTAAAATTTAGTGGATAAATGCGTCTCCTCCATGTCTGAGTGTTATATTAAAAATTAGCCATAGATATTAAATTTTATTGATATCTATCAATATAATTTAATATCTATGAAATTAGCATAAAACAATATTACATACTAACATTAATAAAATGTCAATCACGTTTAAAAATTATGGCGCTTATTTGTTATTACCCAGTGGACATTTCTAGACATGTGATTCTTTTGATATACCTCTAGTGAAGGGTGGAACTTAATGACCTGTCTTCGGTACACCCTCTTCTGAAATGTATTATACAGGGTGAGCCAAAAGATGGGCCGAATTTGTGTCTTAAAGAATTTTATTTTACGTACAAATAATTAATTCAACATTAGTAAAAGATTGAACATGATTATCAAAATTTTACGTACAAATAATTTTTAATGTCCTCGATGTTTCAGCTGGTCACCTCCTT
>JAUYWI010018897.1:0-31754 GCA_034780595.1 Parotoplana pacifica
GACTCTGAAGAAGAAACACCTGTTTCGAAATATTAGTCAAAATAAATTCTTCGTGTTGAAGTGCCTTTTTCTTTTATTATAATACTTAGAATTGTTTAGATAAACACTCAAATTTTATATTTGTTGATGAATTTTACGAAAAGGTTTTTATTTTTGATTTTGATTAGATTATATATCTAATTAGTACAAACACTACGTGTAAGATCCTTAATGGATGCAAAATAAAATAAACTATAATTAATAAATACAACACTTTTTTGCAACGATGTTTTCCATAATTTAAATTTAAATCAGCTGTTGCAAACATTAAAAAAATCAGCTGTTAATATAGAGTGATAAAATATGGAATAAAAATTAAAATATAGCCATACCTACATATTTGTACATAGATTCACATAAGAAACATTCGGAATTAAAATCAGGGTGAATTAATGGAATATACAATGTCAGAGATAGAAATTAATTATACATACATATTAGAACATAATCTAGGATGTAAGAAGTACTAGATGTTAGTGATGGTGTTATGTGTGTATTAATATAATTATGCCATGTGCCGTTACTGTTGTTAATATCTACTGTGTAGTGGCTACATGTTAACATTCGGCCACTGCACAATAGATACTAACAACAATAACGGCACATGCCATAATTATAATAATAACATAACACCATCACTAATATCTAGTGCTTCTTACATCCTAGATTTTGTTCTGATTTATTAATTGCTATATCTGACTTTATATATTCCATTAATTCACCCTAATTTTATTTCCAGATGTTTCTTGTGTATACATAACACTGGTTAAAACTTACCGCTGAGGATCCTACGTCCAGCATCATATTTCTTGTTATTGTTTTTTCATTTTAACAACTTTACAGTTTTCATTTCTGATTGGACTGTTTCATGGATATTGATTTTTGGATTTGGGATAAACTATTTAGATAGTACTTTCAATCACCGAGCTTGACTGACCATCTTATCATGCTTAAGCTTGGGTCTAGAACAAGATGCACATGATTACCTAGTTTTGATTTGATCTTGAAAAGATGGTGTTTTTATGTTGAAACCATATACCATATATTTTTTCACATCTTTTAGTTGGATTAAATTCATTTCTATGATGTTTGTACTGTCAAAGGCTTGAAAGTTTTTAATCTATTGTTTATTAATTTTGTATGTTTGCTGCAGTAAAGATTTCATTCTACATACATAATTTATTCTATATTTTATCAATATATGTTAACAGCTGATTTTGCTATGCTTGTAACAGCTGATTTAAATTTTACTTTGCCTAAAGAAAATAAATATTTTATCGAAACCATGGTTGCAAAAAGTGCTTTTTATTAAGTTTAGTTAATATACCAAATCACAATTTTCTTGCTCAAATTCTTTTATAATAAAAGATGGCAATTAACAAATACAAAATGTTCTTTTTGGTTAAAAAGTCAAACATTATAATTCTTCTTTATTAGTAGTTCGATAGATGGCTTCTCTTTTATTGTGATAGGCCTGGACGTTTCGTTGTCATAACTATTCCCAATTTTACGAAATGTTGATATTCGTTGGAATATTGTTGATTTGGTACAGTATGATGCTTTCCTTGCGGAGTTTGAATAATTCTGAAAATAACCGAATATATAAACTTCCGTTTTTGAAAATAGAACTTACAACTGCTTCAATATCCAAAAAAATTCTGATTGAGAAAATCAAAATAGGTACTAAAAATGTTTATATGGGAATGTTATCCAAAGCTACATTCAAAAGTTATTTTCTATACCCCATTATGATTTTCTGTTGGATAAAATATGTTGTTGCTCAATGCAGTGTTTATTTGTTTTGTCAAAATACACATTATTTTGTTTTGCGAAATTAAATACATTCATATTTTTCTAATGGAAAAATCTTCAGTTATTATAAAAATATATTAGTAAAATGTTAGGTACTGTAACAGGTTTATTCTATTTTTGATAATTTGGCACATTTAATCATCGCCACAATTTGAAAAAATGATATGAATTTCAGGATTTAATGAGAAGGGCTCAAAAATTACATATTTTCAACATTCCAATATTTCTTGGAACCAACTGCAACTTACCAATGTGCTGCAGATTCACACATATGGTTTGAACCTAGTGAGATGCGCTTACCATCAAATGAAAAATCGTATCTTTTAATTATATATTTTGAAGTTCTGCCAGAAAATAATTGTTTTATGTTACCATCAATAGAATGATTCATTATTAGCGTTTTTAAACACTAAAATGCATATTTTTGAAATTATATTCACTTAGGTATTGAACAGTTAAACACTTTAACATACATAATATAATAACTACGTAGAGAAAATAATATCATATAAATGTAAAATGAAAAATGTAAAACTCGTTTTAAATTGAGGATGTCAATAGGTTCTTCGTGCATTATTTTCAAATATCTAACCATTTCAAATTCTTAAGATTTCTTTAATTATTTATACAGGGTGTTAAAAATGTCTCTGGCGGTAAGCAGTTAAGGTTGATCTACCCTTCTTGAAGGTCTGCTTCTCTCCAGACCTGCCCTATAGCTACCCACTCCCCAGGCCTGTGGAGGAGGTAATTTTGTATGGTAGGTTTGGACATGTAGAGGAGGCAACTATGAGACAAATATATGGAAAGAGCAGCAATGTGCATAGCTGAGGAACTGCCCGAAAATAAACTCACTTCCGCGGATGGCTACCTCCTGGGCAAAAGTGGATATTCTTTGAAAGAAAAATCAATGAGACATTCAACACACCGCAACCACCACATAAAACTTCAAATGGGGTTTTTCTGGAAAACCAAAGTAAACCGCTCCACTTTGGACTCATCCTCTTGAGGAGAGGCATATCGAAACAAATCCGGGTCTTCTTCGAAGGGCCCCAATTAAAAGCCTTCAAGCTAATATCAACTGAGTTGAGTCAATACCGCTCTGCAAGAAACTAATCTTACTTCCAATATTTCTTTCTCAAAATCCCCAGTTACCAACAGATCGGCAGAGAAACCGTAAAACTAACAGGAACGCGAGCCAATTATAGAACCCACACGATGGGACTATTATGTACATCAGAGAAAACTCTCGTTGGAAAGTCCGGAAACTGTTCACAGGCTGTCAACTAGATCCGCGACGCAAAAACTAGTATTAACATCCTTAATATTTATGTCCTCCCTATTTGTGATCGCAACAGACAATGTCAATACCTTTAATTGACTTCCTAACGACGATGACAGGATTTTATCATTGGCAAATTGAATTCCTACTCTTACTCGTGGGATGACAGCATGGACGATAACCAAATAAGTAGAAATCTGAAGGACTGAATCGATAGCAATGACGTATCAATCCCAAAAAATCACATTTACCAAGCTGGTGCCTCTGGCAAGCTAATCTGTCATGAAATCTCTATTACCTACATCAACTTGAATGACACTATCTCTTGAAAACTCCGTCTAACATCAATCCTGATTATACTCGACAAACCCATTCATCACAAGAACAAGAAATGTAGACTTCCAAATGTACACAAGTGGAGTGAGCGCCAACGAAACCGCTGACAGTCTCGTCAACAGAGAAGTAAACTCCCTTAAGATTCTGTTGCCCTGCCATTACCATTGCCAAAGCGCCATCAGATCCTTAATTTCTCCGCCTAAACCCATTGATTTTGATATTAAGTCTAGAAAAGATAAAACCTTCATCCACCAAGTCAGTCTAGTGTCCAAATGTACAAAGAAAACATCAAAATTAGAAACTACAACAGCCTATGTTCTTTCTGGAACTAGAGTCTAGAAATACCTTGTTCTGGACTACCCGGATATCCTTACCAAAGAATCAAAACGATTGGCATTATTTACATCCACGATGCAAAACTTGGTAGTTTCTGGCTTGGCCGGACGCCATTGGGACCCTTGGACTCAAGACGGCAGCTAATTGAAAAAGATGAAAAACCCACTAATCTCGCCAAGATATCGGAAAGGATCAATTTTGAGAGTTTTAGACAGCATGGGCAGCAATCAATTCCCTATCCTCCGTTATAGCAACGAATGGCAAGAGATCCTCTCTAAAAGGAAGCTGACTGGGAGAAATTCACAACCAAAATTGAAAATTGAGACTGAATTTTTCATTAAAGCTGTATTTAGTTTTCTTTTTATAGGGGTTCTGACACCATTCGTCGATATAAAGCAATATAGAGGTTGGTTTCATACCCAGCTGTCTAAAAATCCCCAATCGTGCAACTATGGGCAGACCTGATGAGTAGAGAGTATGCCTTGTGAGGATCGAAAATTTTAATTTCTTACCGCCAAAGACCTTGTATTAAATTTATTATTTTATATTTTATGTATAAATAAATATCTAATGAATACTTACATGATAATCTTGTTCAGACCATACAAGATCAGCAGATATTGGATATGCTACAAAAGTTTCATTCGACAATTTGTCTAAATAGCGAATGTAGTTTGCTGCCAATTTCAATATATCTAATTTTGAAAGTTTGGTATTTTTAGGCACAAAAGTTAAAGTGTTTTTTAAATGTAAAAATGATTTAGCCAGGACTCTCATTCTGTAACGTTCTCTAGCATTTGCAGCGCCTCTTTGTCGACAAAAGTGAATTGATGAATTTTTTCTACTCATGGTTTTTCTAATATTCTATCACCAGTGTTGCTACTAAACAAGCAAGACCATTTTTTCACAATAGATATAACTGCGCGTAATACGAATGTATGATCTATTAATTTAGAATGCTTTTACTATCGTATGCTTGTATTTTTTTTGAAATATTCAATTTCCTATAGTTTGCAAATTACTCTTTTGCTTGTGGATTTATGTTTGTAATAGGATCCTATTTACTACATGTTCTCTATATATTCTGCGCAATTGAGGTAGAAACACCAAGGTTGTTTACATCGACATAAAATCATTTTTTGTCAAAAACAAACATTGATATATAAAATTACATATATGTATTACAGACATTTTATCTAAACCCTCAATCTGGACAGAACGAATAGTTCGACAAATGCATTTTATTTAATCAAATACATCTTTATAATTTAACCTTTATAATAAACTAACTCTTTTAATAATACGTTTAAAAATGTCTTATGTGATATAGGCAAATGATAATTTATAGCTTTTATGTCATTAAATAAAACGAAATAATTTTGGTTTAAAATGAAGAAACTTATTTTTTCAATCAATCGATTTTGATGATTAAAGTACTTATTATAATACTTACACAAGTTTTTATATTAATTGGGATTTTCGAAATGAAATAAAAAAATTAGTAAACTAGTTTTTATTGTAAAAGTAACAATTCGTTTACTAATTAACGTAACGTCCAAGTTTACCCAAACAAAAAATATCTCGAACCATTAGCTGGATTCGCTAATGCTCAACTCATAACTTGATGACGGAACAAAAATGTTATGGTGACTTATTTCCTTGGTTGGAAGGTATACCTGAAACTTAACACAAGGATAGATAAATTTTACCTTTTGAAGTATTTTCTTTATGCACATTTAAATAAATACATGTAAATTTATGAATTCAAATTTTTTCTAAGGCCTGTTCTCAAGCATTGCTCAATTTTAATATAACTATGACAAATGAACATCTGTTGGATTAAAAAGTAAAAAAAGGTCTTTGATTACTCAACTCTTCACCACTTAGCAACTGTTGCTATAACACCAAACAAGGTTTACGCATTTAATGCGCATAAATATATATTTATGGATATTTGACTATATGAAATGTTAGTTACCATATTATGATCTTTTTATATTTTCTATATAGTAACTGTTGCCATGTACAAATGTTTCTCTAATAACTATGCTTTTATGAAATTTTGACTGATCAAATTTTGGAGACCATATATGACTTTCATCAAATTTATTCTCTATATTTTAACTGTTGCTAGGTGCAAGAATTTCGCATAAAAAATTGGCGATTTATAAATGTTTTATACATAATTATGATTGCACAAAAAATATTAAAAACCTAAAAATTCATTAAGTGAAATTATTCTCTTTTTAGATAATTACATTGTAAAAAATAAAATGATAGTTTAAAATAATAGATCAGAATCAAAGTCAATAAAAACTATTCAAGAAAATTATTTGTTAGATCAACATGCTCCAATTTTCTTTATTCTAATATTTTAAAATAGGTACATTTATTCATATTATAGAATAGGAGCTAATATGCTAAATGATTTCATTTATTTTAAGGTTTGAGAAAATAGCCTTTTAATCCTGAATAATTTATATTTCACTTTTTAAATAATGTTAGATTTACAACAATAATATACCAGGAACCAATATAGCAGTATAAAATCTATATGAATCGTTTTTATCTGACCAGTTGAAGTGTATTGTTAATTTAAATCGGCCTGATGACAATTGAAAAATGAAAATTTGTTTAACCAATCACAAATATTTAATTGGGAAGTATGTATATGATGAATGTATAATATTTTAAATTAACTAATTCAGTAGCTATGTAATTGGGTGCTAGGAACATCAGAGAACAAGAATAATAAAACTTGGTGTAGGATAACAGCCTCTACGAGCCCCACATAATCGAAAGACAAAGTCACAAAATTTCATTTTTTAAAACTATTTTCTATTTATGACGAGAGAATAAGGGCGAAGCCTCCACTGGCAACATATGGATAAGGGTTCTAAGAACATCAAACAAGCAAAAGAAAAATTCGTGTTGCAGAATGGCTAAGAACTAATAAAAGTAAAAAAATAAACCACAAAATTTGTCTTTTAATACTTTTCAATTGGTGTCGAAATTTTTGGACAACTTACAGTTTCAAAAATAATCGATGTTGGACAGGTGTGATTCACTTTTTCGTAGCAGTTTCTAATTTGGATCTATGTGTGTTATAGGACATTAAATTAGCTTCCCATTGTCACAATCAAATTTCTAATATTTCAGAAATTGTATTCAGTTTAATTTACTTAGCCAACTACTTTATATTAAAAAACAAACAAATACACAGGCATTATTCATTGGCTTCTTGGGCATGAAGTTTATTTGTTATATGCAAATGAAAAATCAAAATTGCATATTACGAAAATTACCTGCAATAGATGTTCACAGTTTGCTGCTTTTTCATCAGAATTACTTGAAACTTAAAATTATAGTATTTATTTTTAAATGTTTATTGTCTGTTAGCACAAATATCTTGAAATATAATTTATCAAAAAACACAATTCATAGTATTTCCTGGTGAGAACTAACACCCAAAAATGAGTTCAAATATTTTAGCAAATCCACTTTTTCACCTTTTAGATCTTTAATAATTTCTATTCTTTTTATAATTTTTTAATTAAATGAAAGTTCAGAGTTTTATAAGTGACATAAATGAGTAAAAATAGTTTGTTTTTATGCCATATTGATGTTCTTAGCAAGTGGAAAGTTCAGATACCGTGGTAACTAAGATTTCATAAAATTCTATATTTTGTGGCGATATTTACGAAACTTTCTTGTGTATATGCATATTACAAAATGTGAATTTCAAGTCAGGAAACCATTTCATCTTTTAATGAGAAGCAGTAAAAATGAACAATTTTCAACGATCCTATAAAGACCATTAGGCAAGGTTGAGCTTTTGAGTATCTGTCAATTGCCATTGGCATTGGAGTTAACGTGTTGTTGTTTTGCTAAAGATGTTAAAATATGAATTTCTTTTCGGTTGTTGACTATTATTTCAAAGTATCAACATACTAAATATATTTTGACTTATTTATGTTTTGTATAATTTCCAATCCCATGTTTTTAAAAATAAACATTTATTTAATAACAGTTATTATTCTACTTTTGTTAATAGAATCTTGGTAAGTGCCTATAGCAACGAGTAGTATGTATCAGTTGTAAAACATGAACTTACCAATTTTATGCCTAAATGAAAGAAATCACCAAATAATACAGTAATTTTAAAATGTTTCATATAGACAATATCTCATTTTCATTAATCATATTTTAAATGTATGACTCTCTGTGCTAAAAAATTTAAGAATTTTAGTTTACTAGGTATAGATAAATTTTGCACATTGCTTATAAATGAGCTTAGATTTAAAAGAATAGTGTGCAAGTTCATGTAGGCAGTGTATGGTAATATTTAGGTACAAGATTGCTGAATGACATCAGTTACAGCCTATTATAGAAATCCCAACGTTTGTAGGTAGGTACTCTCTAACTTTGAGACAACAATAAAATAAGTACCTTGACCAATAATATCTTGTTGCAAGGTTGCCATAGATATCACAGAAGATATTATGAAAAATAAGTTAGCCAATTAACCTTTGGTAGTAAAATATTATAAAATTCCAGTTTTAAAATATTTTCCAAGAAATTTCAGCAGAAATGTATATTTTTAATAAGTGATAAATTGAAGATAATGTACACTAAATATTTATTGAATATTCAGTTTAATTCTTTGTTTTTATTAGCATTCTTAACTATTACAAAATATTATGTGAATGCATATTATTCTTGTGAAATTCCAGAATGGCGTTTAATAAATGCAAAAAAATGTATTAAAAAGGCAGGTCAAGCCAATTTTACAGAAGCAGTGAGCATTTGTGCAGAACAAAATTCGTCATTGGTATACACAACATCTCCTAAGTAAGATGTCTTTATTATACTTCCATTTTAGCGAGCCAGGAAAATATTGTTTTAATAAAACGTACCTACACTGGAAAAATAATCCGTAAAGAAACGGACCAGTGTCCGTGAAACAAAATGCCGGCCTGGTGTCTGTTTTACGGTTTATATGGCAAGACCTATATATTTAATAGATACCTTTTCACAATGGTTTGCTCGGTCATTGTCACCCCGGAAAAATAGTTAATGAATCAAAAGGTATTTCTTGCCTGCATTGATGAAAAAATCAGTAAAATTAATCATATTTTTAAAAGCTCATTTTGTTATTTGTATAATGCATTCATACACTTAACCACATTGATATCGACATATGATCAAATGAGCTCCCTTATCAGCATCTTGGTTTTCCAAGATGTCGCAATACGAGGGAATCCTTAAAAAAACAGTGCCGGAGGTGGTTCTTTGTTAGCCATTTTGATTTTTTAAGGAGAGTGAGTGGCTGCTGGTTATGAGACGGAAAACCTTTGTTGTTCCTCGCTTGCTTCTGTTTTAACAGCTCTAAGCTCTGATTTCAAATTGCAAATTTTCCTTAGTCTTTCACTGACCAAAGCCTTCACCATTTTCAGTGCTGTTTTTGACAGATCTGTCAGTCCAGTTAGGTCAACAGGATTGAGCATTATCTCGTATAATTACAAATTCTTTCAAATATAAACTGTAACACAATTTGCTCCGATACAATTAGGCAATGTTTTGTAACAGTTAACTCCCTTTATTTATTTTAGATATTTGATTAATAATATAAGATTGACCAAAAAGGCTTAGAAGATGATTAGCTCTCCCAAAACAAATACCAAATATATATGAAATTAAATATGGATAGCCATAGTCTATAGGTTGGTATGGCTTTAACTAAATATTATTAAGTAACTGGATATTTTGGTACATGAGAGACAACAACTTTCTATTTAACTATAATAGACTTTTTGTTAACTCTAAAATCTGTAATAAATAATTTAGTTCATGTACCAAATTACCTAAGATACTTAATTATCTACATAGTTAGAGCCAAACAAACCTAAAACAAAAGCTAACCATATTTTATTTTATTTATTTCCTGTAATTTTGGCATTTGTTTGGGAGAGCGAACCACCTATTAAACGTTTCATTTATTCTGGTTTTATTCATAAGTTTTAATTGAATAGATAACGTTTAGTAGAAAATCTATTTTTTGACCGTTAGAAAACCATTCGTATTTTCTCTATAAATTCGCAAAATCTGCAAATTTATTTAGTCTATTTTATATGTTTAAAATTGTGTATCTCATGAACCAACCACACAATTTTGGTTGCAAACAGCATCTAATTTTATTCTGTTTCATTATGCAAAATTTCAGTTAAATCGGTGAAATTTTGTTTTATACTACTAATACATATTTACTAGTTTCTAAGTGGTTGCTAAGGTATATTAACAAAACTAAAACGTTATTTATAGGTCCTTAGACACTTAATTTCATTGAAATCGGTTAAAGTTTAGGTATCATCAAGAACAAATTTAGAAAAAGGTTAACTTTAGGCATTCATAGTTCAAAAACTATGAAATTTGCACTCGTTGTTAACATCGTAAAATATAATCTATTGATCGAATTTGGTTATTCTAGATTCTAAATTGTGCAAGCTATACCTAGTTGTCAAAAACTGGCCTATTTACTGAAGTCCTATAATACACTAGATCAAATAAATAAATAGATAAAATGAAATAACATAAGGTGTGATAGCACACAATTTTTTAAACTAAACTCAATACTAAAAGTAATATATTTATTCGTATTAAATGTGTCGTCCGTAATGAAACATAAAATTATTTATTTTTCGTGATATTCATTGCCATCATTTACTCAACTAGAGGTCTTGCCCAACTTTTAGTCGTATCTAGAAAATATTTTTAGTAGGTGTTTTTTAATGTTTCTTAGTGACATCAAAAGTATTTTAATAGAAAGTTTTTTGACTGATTTATTTATATTATATTTAATTTCGATTTTAGTATAAACTCTTGGGTTGGATTTTACAGAAATCGATCTACTATACCTTGGACGTTTCATGATGCTACAGATAAGAACATCATTTCTCCTAGCAACACATTTAAAGCTCTTTATTTCAGAGATAAACTAGAATGTGATTGTTTTAGTCATAAGAATATCATTGGACGTAAAAAAATTCATTTACAACAAACAGATTGTGAAGATAATCTGACTGGAATATGCATGATGAAGTTTCCACCACAAGGTACAGACTATATTTCTTTGAGATGTATTTGTTAACGTCAAAATAGAAACTCAGTCATTGTAATGGATGAATGACTATTGGGTATACAATGACTGGGCATTTTATATACAGACCAGGGGTGACCGAGTGAAAAACAGAGGTAGTGCAGGGGTAGGTAGTCTACTTCCAGCCACTACCTTTTGAAAAATTTGACTGAATCAAACACATAGTCCACCGAATGGATAATAAAGAGAGAAGTACATAGATGGAATATCAATTTAAACAGTTGATAGGGTAAAACTATAAAAAAATATATTGTAGTAGTATATTGCACATAAATGTGTATTTTTAATAAAATAAATTTCAACTAATTAATCAAATTAAGGATTCATAAATAGTCACTGGTAAAAACGACTTAAACTATTTAATTATAATTATAAATAGTTCAAGACGTTTTGATCAGCGACTATTTCTGTATTCTTAATTTTGTCAACCAGTTGGAAAACTATTTTGTCTTAACTATTATATTGTGATAATTTGGTTAAATTGTGCTGCATTATCACATTCAAGTAGTCACAGTTTATACATTTCTTACCATCTTGATAATAGCACTATTGCAATAAAACTTTGTTGTGAAATGCACCATATTTATTACTGTTAAGTTTTTTAAAAAATAAACAAAGAATTTAACAAAGAAACTAATCTCACTGAATAAAAATTTTATACAGTAACTATAGGTGACTTTGCAGTCATTGTTTACAATTATGATTCCAATTCCTGATGTTGAAAAAGGTCAAGCATAAGAAGAAGATTATAATGACTAACATTTTATTTTTAATGACTGGGCATTTAAAATAATTTAACTAATAAATCAATGATAAAAACAGACATACAAAAATCACACGATAAAAGTATTGTGAGTTGAAAACTCTATGTATTTCATTTGTTTTTACAACTGTTAATCATTATGAAACGATATGTCCCCTCAGTATCACTTTGTATGTCAATGAAATCAACTTGGCAGCGTAAATTATAATTGTTCGAAACCACAGGTTTGACAACCAAATTTTTTCTGACACTCTTCTTTTTGAGCCGGCAGACTTCCCAAAGTTGCAGCTCAAATTGATTTGTTTTGAGTTCACCATTTGACAGTAGTTTCAGATGATTGATCAGCTGCTGATATTTTTCTTTGGTGACAGTAATGGAACTGTGGCGCTTCGAATCCAGTCGAAAGGAAACTTTCGCATTTATTCCACTTCAATCTGCAAAACAGCCAATATGAAATAGAGTAACACAATAAAAAATGTATTGAACTGAACTCTGTAAAAACTGTATAGATTTACACTCATTTATCAAATACATATTTCATGACATTAACACTCTAATCTGGCGTTATATATTGTAAACAATGACTGCGAAGTCACCTAGTTATTGTATACAGAATATCTGGTTATTATGTGTAATGACTAGTCATTATACTAAATGCCCTATCATTGTACTACATTGGCCTCAACGCTGTTTTTATACTCAATAACCAATGATTGTATACAATGACTAATTTTCTACTTTGACGCAGGCATACATACCTATCTATTATAAAATTGGCCAAAAAGGATAAAAAGATGGTTAGCCATGCAAAACTTAAAATAAATGAATTAAATATGGTTTGCTATAGCAGTGGTTAGGTTGGATGTAACTAGATATTATTAATTTATAGGTATGTTTCAGTATATAAAAATTAGTTCAAATTTAATTTAAAGATTTTAGAGTTAACAAAGTAAAAAATTATAACACCTCTAACATCCTCTAGCACATTCTTCTCTATAAATCTACATTTATTATTATTATTATCGATCTCGAAAAAGGTAAGTCTGATTAAGATGAAATAGTAAAACTAGATCCTATAAAACTTTTGTAACTTTGTAACTTTAGAAAACTTCATAAAACTACTTGGACCCTAAAAACAATCATGAAACTTTTGTGTCAGAAATTGCCCATATATGAGATACAACAATAATAAAAATAAACATAAAAAATCATTTTTATTAAATTTATTTTTATAATATTTTCCCGATTAACGGTGTTGTAGGGACTGAGTAATACAAATCCATAAGCATTTTTGAAAAAATGTTGATAAAAAATTGATATAATTGGTCAAAATGCAAATCTATGATTTAAAATTAGAAAGGTAAGTTAAAAATAAAGTCTCACAAATTTGGAGGCCTCACTGTTATGGTTGTTGCTAGTCTATGATAACACCCCATTCCGTAAAAATCAAATTTTCAAGTGTTTTTAAATCATAATTAAATGGCTGTAAATGATATATTTTCTATAATCAATTTATATCAACATTTTTTCAAAAATGCTTATGGATTTGTATTACTCAGTCCCTACAACACCAAATTTGAAGTTAATCGGGAAAATATTGTAAAAATTAATTTAATTAAAATTTGATATCAGTATTAAAGTGAAGAAATATTTTTTTATGTGTAGGTATTGAAAAAAGTAATGCTTAGCAAACAAAGTTGCTACGAGCATCGTCTTAAAAATTTATACTGAAATATCTATATACTTACCTACTTATTATTATTCTATATGTAGAGTCACCAAAATAATTTTATTTTAAGTACTTTTGAATTTATTTGCTAACCATCTTTTCGTATTTTTTATCAAATATTTTTTGTTTTATACTATGCTACAAAACATAGATTTTAGGAAATGCTCCTAATAAAATATTTTTTTGAAAAAATGATAAATTTTCCAATAAATTAAATACCTAATTATTAATACATTTTCTGTATTTTTGCATTTATCAGTAGATACATGAAAGATTACATATTCAAATAGAAATTAAAAAATAACAAATAGTTATAAATTTCTTCTTTCTTTAAGAATAAAATAGAAATTGAAATCTATTCCCAAAAAGAGACATAAAAAATTAACGAATTCCAACCACTATCTCTATTAATATAAGGGAAAACTTGATAATAAATCTACTCTCTCTAATCTTCCTATCAATAAAATCATTTCCATTTATTAAAATCTGTCCTACATGCCTCCAAACTGCCCCCACCCAACCCCACCCCATCTCACCAAAATTCTTGCTACCTCTTCTCGCAGAGAATGGGGATGGAAACAAGCTTTTCCCAAGCTTCTTCCGTCAGAAGCCACCTCAACTAATGTTGCCCAACTTGGCACTCTTGGCTCTCCCCCATGAATAGAAACTAGCTCAAAAAATACAAAACCTTGATCTGAGAACTGTGAATGGGCAATTTAGCTCCACTCCAGTTGAAACTCTCAGATTCGAAGCGAACATCCCTTCATATCAAACTGTGATTGGGAAAAAACTTGCCTCCTTTGAGAAATCGATTCCCTTTCCTACCTGCAGCTTTAGAAGGAATTTGGCACTAGCATCAATCACTCACCAGCTCAAAGCCAGAAGCAACTGGAGAGAAGAAGCTTCATCCATCTCCAACTCAGTCATCAGGTAGACAATATTTCACCCTCTGTCACCATTCTGCCGTGGGACTGGAACTATCAGGTTGACAGTCACATCAAACTCGTAAACAACTCCACTAAATCTGATAATCCGACCTGCCTGAAAAAAGATGTTCTCGATACTAATTCTAGTTGCCTCTCCGACTTTACAATCTAAACTGCTGGCCAATCTAAAAAAAGGTAGCGAAGTGCATTGCCCTACTATTGTTGACAACATCTGTTAGAAAGGCAGACTGTTCACCACCTCTTTTGAAACTGAGTGTATCGCCCTTAACCTTTCCCTTAGTTGGCTTCATAATAACACCACTATCATCTGTTCGGGCAGCCAGTCTGCTCTTTTTGTCACTCGTGGTGGCAAAACCCCACCGACACCGTCATCATCAGAAGAAACCTTTGCTTTTAACAAAAAGATCATCCTTCATGGGTTCGCGGTCATTATGGCATTCCTGGGAACGAGTTAAAGAAAGGACCAAGTTGCAAAAACGCCACTAACATTGACGAAATCTGGGAGAATCAAATTACCTGGAATAATGATAGAGCAATCATCAATAACAATATTAAAGACCAGACAACCTCGCACGAAATATTGAGCGCTACTTACTCCAATTTTAAAATTTTTATGTGGCTCATCAGAAAAAAACAAAGCACGCTGGCTCAATTTCGTTATGGACACCACAACGGCTTACAAGTCCAAAATCAGTTGTGGTGACTCTACGTGCACCAAATGCCTTCTTGCTCCAGAGACGCTGATGGTTGTGCGACTGACCCTTTAATACCAACGTCAGAATGAAATCTTTTGGAGGCTTGAATGCTCTTTTGTCCTCTCTGGAAGCAGTGTTGGCTTACGCTCGCCTTACTTTGGCGTGAGGTTCTTCAGCATCCAACACATCAACTCCACCTCCCACCACATTGCCCTATAACTTCTGATAGCGTTTTCTTTAAAAATTTATCATAGTATATTACAAGTAGATTATGCATTACATCTCACCTATATCAAGTGTTGAAAATTTTTCGTTTCTGTTTTTAGTTGGAATTCATTGCTTACGGAATTGGTTTTCAAACTTTCGTTATTGCTTCAAGGTTGAAGACTCTTATTACTTAAATTACGACCAATTTAAAATTCACTGTCAAACCAATGCCTCCTCCGCGCATCACAATGATCCACTTATCAACTACACTATTTGGAATGATCATGAAAGTTATCCCCTAGTATTTAAATATTTCTCAAGTGTTAATATATTTTCAATGAGCAACAGGTTAGTAAATATTTATAAGAAAATTTAATAGAAGCAATTTCTAAGGATAATTTAGTAGCACCATTTTTTGAAAAAATATCCTCAATCTGAATGAAACTTCCGTTAGAGTTGGGGAAAGGGTTGAACGTTATTAGTGACAAAGAAACCTTCAATATGAAACTTGAATTCATATTAAAAATGATTTATAAACAAATGGTAAACATTAACAAATTATTTTAAAAATTAAATAGTACCTAGATGACTGACTGTATTCGATCCATCCATGGAAGTAGGCAATAAATCTCTTTCCTGGTGGCCTTTTTATCAGCTTCGTATATTTTTGAGTATAATAACGTATGAGGTTATTATCAAAAGACAACTAAATACATAATTCAACAATTTATAGTTACCTATGGTAGTTATATCCATGATTAAGCACAAATTACGTTCTTTAGACATACATATTTATTAATTCAGTTACCCAGCCAGTTGCTTTGTAGTTTCATTAAAAAAAGCCAAAACATTTACATACACATAGATTTGTTAAAATGGCTAAAAATATTACCTTTACCTTTTATTTAACAGAAGTGTAGGTACCAATGTGATTTATACTACATAGATATGAGATGAAACATTTTTAATATGTATACATTATTGTATTTAGTGTGTCATCAATCATTACAGTAATATTAAGACAATTACGTGAAGTAGATGTAGGTACTTTACTTATCGTCCTAATAATTTTTACATATTCCTTCCTAATATGAGCTTGGAGCAGAGAGACTGAGAATGGTCTGGAATTTGAAGTCAATGTCCAGAGTTCAAAACTTAGTCGTGTTGCTAATATTAATAACCAAAGTGATAAAAGGTGGGATGTGGGAATTTCATTATAAAATAAATAAAACACAACACAACACAACTCGTTCCAAGTTTATATTGCAACATGTTTCGTAGTACATTCTATGTACATCATCAGGCAGTAAAATAATTTGTAGTTAAATAAAATAATTATAATATTTTTATATTATAATTATTATTTTTATGTACCTACAAATTAGTTTTAGTGCCTACTGATGCTGAATTGTACTA
The DNA here is from genome assembly GCA_034780595.1 of Parotoplana pacifica. Taxonomy (NCBI): domain Eukaryota; kingdom Metazoa; phylum Platyhelminthes; order Proseriata; family Otoplanidae; genus Parotoplana; species Parotoplana pacifica. The sequence goes on from JAUYWI010018897.1 coordinate 16,716, forward strand.
CGAAACATCTTGTAATATAAACTTGGAACAAGTTGTGTTTCTTTTAAATTTATGTTCCCTATTACATAAGAATTTCATTATATCTATTTGGACATGGTAGTACCTACCTATAATATATTTAATTCTTTGTAGGACGTCATGGTGGACGGGACTTAGAATACTGACAGAAGCAAATACAACTACAAAACATATTTTGCGATTTTCCTGGTCGGATGACACTAATGTAGATTGGTTAAGAATGAATCAGATTGAAATAAATGCAAATCTGGAGTATAACTGCTTCACCATGAAATCAATGTCTACAGAAAGCATTCCAGAATATTCCGAAAGTTTGATATATGTTTTGAAAACCCGATCATGTGATAGCATAGCTTTTGGTGCAATTTGCATTATTCCTGAAGTTGATAGCGATGATTATGATGCTACAAATTTATTAAATCGTAAGGGTAGAATCATGTTTGCATTTCTTAGTACCTACTTTTTTAGCATATATAAACCTGGAGTGTAACACCCCATTCTCGGGGTATAAGGGATAATAAGTACCTATTTTAACAAATTCTCTATGATAAATAAACACATTCCATCATCTATTAAGATAGGAGACCTAAATCAATGCAGAATTCTATTCTAACTTATCTACAGCCAACTGATCTATTTTTAACAAAATTTGTCTTTAGTAAATTGGCGCCAACATTTTTGAAATTAAGACATAGCCTGTTGTGGGTCATAAACAGGCAGGGTCATAAGAACGTTATGTATGTTCTAAACAAATTGTGTAATCATATTATTATAACTGTTCATTTCGGCGGATATGCACCTCCAATATCTATCACCATTTGACAATGTTGTGAAAGTCCTTCGAACAGCTTACCCATTTTTCCAATAGTCAATGATTGTAGAAATCTGTTGATATGAATCCATATCTCAAAAGCATTATCAAATGAAACCTTTTGTCGACTAGTTTCTAGGTTTATGAAGATGAAACGGTCAAGAAGGTTGAGATCAGGCGTATAGGAAGACTATTTCACTTTTGTGATCACGAGTTCTTCCATAAAATCTCGGACTGAGGGCGTCATATGAGGCCTAGCATTGTCATGCATTCATGATAATCGTTCAGCAGGGATTTGATGCAATTTCTCATGAACTTTACATATCTGTCAGTATTAACACTGCCACCATCTTCAAAATTTCAAAGTACCAGCAACCAGTAAAATTAGATGCAACGGTATTATGTACTTTACTTGCAGACATTGTCCTTTGAGGTATAACTGGACGTGCTACCGCATCACCACTTTTATCGCATGGAACCCATCTATGGATAGCAGTTTGCTCTGTCCAATATCAATAATAAAACCATTTTTCATCTCAGACGACCAATCTCTGTCTTGCATCCTTTTTGATAAAATATCATTCAATAAATATTTCCAACACTGAACTCTGTAACATCTGGTCTTCACTGAGACTATGCGGTACCCATCTTGCCACCACAAAAGTCTTTCCTAAATCTTCCAATATTATTTCATGGACCTGCGTTTTGTGTATACCAAGTCACCCAGCAATATTTCTAACTGAAACTCCATCATCTTCATCTATGATTTTGCAACCACGACAATATTTTCTTTTGTTCTCTGAGTTCTTGGGCTACAAGAGCCTTTCTTTTGATATCTTCCTTCCATTTCTAAACTCTTTCACCAATTTCTGAACTCTTCTTACGCCTATAGGTACAGTCTTCTTCTACATTCTCAAGTAGCTCTTGTATTTTTAAGCCAAATAATTGTTTAGTGCCAACACTTTGATGAAAAAATGATGTTTTGCTTCTCTAATTTAGCCAAACTGTTTGACAAGCTAGCAACACGCTTACTACAGTAGTGACGGAAATTCCCGGATTTATATCAGAAATATTAATAGACATAAAAATGTTGAGAAATTTTTGCAGTGTACACCAGAGAAAGTCTAAAAATAGCAAATACACAATTACTTATTCACAGAAAACACAGATTTATTAAACGAAATTTGTCTCTGTTGTCAAGAAACGAACTTTTTTTTCAGGACAGCCTATATTATAAAATGACCATGAAACAATAGCACCGTAGATCTTGACTCTATACATCAAATTTGATTTCTATTAAAAAAATATTTTGTTGGATTTGTTTGACCTGATAACGTCATTTATTGATCGATTTCTCATCAAAAGTAAAACATTAAAATGTAGTTGAATCTTTCTAAATTTCAATCCAATCTGGGAAGTGTGGAAATATTTTAGCCTCACTTATGTTTTTATGTCTGGGCAAGGCAATAATAGGGTATAATGTATGAAAATGTGAAAAACTTAGTGTGGAAATGTTTTATTCGAACAAATATTTACTAGTAATTTAAATCTCTTTAAATAATCACTTTTTTTTAATATCCAAAATTTATATGATATTTTAATCCTAACATCCTTGGATACATCTTCGAGTATATCATTCATGGCGCACACACAATTGCTAAAGACAACCTCCAACAGGGGGTTATCATTGGTAGGAACGGCCGACTGAAAAGTTTTACATATTTTCATACTTATGTACATGCTTTATCTAGAAATTTTATATGTAATTTATGTTAGTATAATTTTCGACATTTCATTTTAGATTCCAATATTTTCGAATGGGATTCAAATACAATTGTCATTTTATCAAAAATGAACTACTCAGAGGCAGTCAGTGCATGCAGTGAATTCAATGGTACTCTAGTTGTCTATCAAAATAAAATACACAAAACTTTATTTGAAATTTACAAAAAGTATGTTATACTCGTAATAATATATATATCAATATTATAATACTTTTAAAAAAACTGATATGTGCCTATTATTCTAATAAGTACATATAGTAACTACCATTATTAATTTCCTTTTATTTCCAAATCGTATGGAATTTTTATGAGAAGCTATAAATTGCATATTTATAAACGTAACAATACTATTTTGTATTTATAAAAAAATATTTATTCTTTACAAAGCTTTGAAGAAACTGCATCACTATATCTTTAAGAAAATATTTGTACATTTTCTCTTCGGGAATAGTAATTAGTCCAAGGACGTGTGTCCCTGAGGTAGTCATATTCAATTGATGAATCAAGGTGTTTTCTAAGATCTTAGGTTGACTTTTCTGAAATGTCAATATACTTATTCTTTTTTTCACTAAATTTTTGGACATTATTGAACTTTTTAAATTTTATTTATTCAGATTCATCTTTACCTTCCACAATCTTTCTTTCGGCAAACTCTTCTTTCATTCTAGAACAATATTGTGGATGGATGCATTCTGCAACACTTATTTGATATATTCATTATCAAGTTGCCAATTTAATAAGTGCCTTTTTTAAATTTATTCTAAAATTGTGTCTTTTGTTTTTATTTTGAACTATATTCTATACATTTACTCGCTGGTCTTTTACTATTCAAAGCTATGTTATGTTTCTTATAGGTTTTGTATGGTTTTTCAATATTTAATATCTTTTTCCCAGATGCTATCAGAATTCTATAAGAGCAGAAGATTTTGAAAACATCAAACTATTAAAAAAATGTTAATTTCTAATAAAAATACCTAAAAATGAGTTTGAAATGGCAGAAAAGTATATTTTTACCTTGGGTGGCTAATATAGCTAGATGCCTATGAAAATGACATTTCTTTACCGTTTTTTGTTATTTCTATTTAATTTTATAGTAAAATTATGTCGCTAGATTAATCTTCAAAGGTTTGTTGATCTTTAACAATTGAACTGTTTATTTTCAGATATGCTACAGATCATACGCAGTTCCTATGGATTGATTCAGCTCCTTTAATTGATTCTAAATTCCTACTTAATACTTCCGAATCGTATGAAAATTTTTTAGTTATGCAAGATTTTGAAGAAGTTGTTGCTGATGATACTAAACCAACTTTGAATGAAAAGTACATGAATGAATCATATAATACTGAAAAGTACATGAATGAATCATATATTAATGAAAGGTACATGAATGAATCATATAATACTGAAACGTATATGAATGAATCATATAATACTGAAACGTATATGAACGAAACGTCTAATACTGAAACGTATATGAACGAAACGTATGATACTGAAACGTATATGAACGAAACGTATACTAATAAAACAATCACAAATGGAACATCTAAGAATCAAACAAATAACAGTAAAACATGTTATGGATTTAGCATTGGAATGCTATCATCTTCGATTAGAAGTAGATCATGGACAATTCAACAAAGACCTTGTCTATACAAATATTCCTTTGTTTGTAAAATGAACTACAGTAAGTTTTCCCTTTTGTCAAACATATTAAAATGTTCATTTCATTAGATAAGCTTCTCTTGACCTGAGTTACTAAAATTCCTATTTATTAATTTATTGGTCGGATATAGACCACACCATACTACACTCGTATGAATAAATGAATAAGTGTTTTATTTGACAACAAACAAATGAGTAAAAGCTTAATAGAAATCGATATGCAAAATGTTATTATTAAATATTATTAGAGTTACAAGCCTGTTAGAATTTTGAAAAGGGAATAAGGGGAAAAAGAGAAAGGGTTATGGGAAGAGAAGAGGGAGACAAAATAATTCTACGAGAACCAACAAATGAGATGCTACACAAATTCTTTTGAGGAGTTTGAACGGTCCTGTGTCGACCGTTTTTCCAAGTTCGTCAACTTAATGGTACCCCGATAAACTTAGGTAAATGCAATTTTTTTGTTAATGTCGATCCATTAAGTAAAGCAACGGGATTTCAAACATTAATTCTTAGAATTCCATTTAAGCTCTTAATTTAGTATTTGTTTGTTACCCTATTTGAACTTTTTTACATTTAGACGAAGAAATTATTGATGGATGCAAAGAAGGATGGACTGCCTCATTTTTATCCAAGTTAGATAGAACATTTTGTTTCAAAGTGTTTCTAAATTATTCAATTTCGCACGAACTTGCTAATAAATTTTGCAATGAAGAAGACGGGCAATTAATTTCAATCCAAAACATTGACGAATTTATTGCTGTTACATCATATTTAAAGTACGTCAAAAGAAATCCTGTTAAACTATAGGTATTTGGCATAATTTCCAAAGAGTTGTCCCTTATTATTTACCTTTTTAGTTTATTCGATTTTAATACTGTGAGGTTATCCCAACAATAAATTTAATTTGGTCCAAACGTCTTAATCAAGTCAATGACTAGCACAATGGCTAGCTAACACATGACTAATAGTATTTTGAATGCACCCATTGCATTAAATTCAAATAATGTCTATATGTGAAGAAACGACTCCATTTGGAATATTCTTAAATTTTAGCAAATTTACTAAATTGTTTATTAATTTATATAAACCGTTAAAAAAATTGAAATCGGTGCCATCTCAAAATTTATACGATGCTACGATGAGTTTACATGAAGATATTATTCCGACGAGTAGGGGCTGCATTTTCTATAAAAATAATTTATGGTTTAATATACCTGCAGAATACATCGATCTTTTATATATAAATTAAATACATGCCTAAAATTGATTTTATTTTAGTAAATCGCATGAATATTGGACTAACTTGTCAGTTTCGGCTACTTTAGGTAGCACACCATCAAAATCCTTGACTCTTTATTGGGATTCTAAAACTGAAACATTTGGCTTTTATAGCATACCAAGTTTCACCTTTTCTCGTAATGATCCTAAGAACACTACAGGTAAGTAAACCAATTTGGGATCTTTAAAAGCATGCAACAGATAGGTAAATGTCACTAAATCACTAAGAAACAAGAAAATCTTACCTTTAGATCGGTTGTACAAAATTTAGTACACATGTCTGTTGTAAAATTAATCGATAAAACCTAGAGCCAAAAATGTTTTTGTCTTATGAACTTTTATTTAAAAAAATTTAACTTAGATATTTTTAAATAAGTTAAGCATTTTTGTGAAAACAAATGCTGTAAAATAAAAGACTTTATTATTTACTTATTTACCAAATCAACTGGTATTATCTTTATTTTAGATAAATTAAAGCAATGTTTTCAACTTAAATCACTGAACACAGAATCTGAAAACTTTTTGACTAATTTTCCTTGTGGTACAAAGAAAACAGTTCAATGTATTCGGAGTGCTGAATGGCGTAAGATCAATTTAATTTGTTTAAGCTGATAAGAATATTCTTCTTATATTAAACTAATTCTGGGTGAAACAAGTTTAGTAAATACAGTCATTCATAAAATATCTAATCTCTTACCTTTAAAGATACCTAACATTTAAGGCTCCTACTAATAATGCATGATTTACAAAATGTATTGAAAAAGAATTCTCAAATCTTAAAACGAAATCTTGTTTTAAATAACGAAATTCATTAACATACAAAAAATAACAACAGCTATCATATTGAAACAACGAATAAATGCGTCGATGCAGCCATTAAAGCCTTGCACGATTGTTATTTTGCCAATGGAATTCTCAACAGAGGCAGAATTAAAAAATTGTATAAATGTTGTGTAACTGTTACATGTCCAGTAGAATATTTTTAAATTCTTTTCTCACCAATTTTAATTGTATTTTTATCTCTCTCTCTTTTATTTACATATATAAATTTTATGTATTGCATTTTACAAATATAATTTTATTATTTACTTACTTTCTTAAGCCATCGAAACGACCTATTTGACTGAAATGTTTATGTACATACTTAACTTTTGGCTTGTAATTTTTGTATTTACTCATTTATATTAATTTCGTCTGTATTTTAAAGATATTTAAAAGGTGTCCAACCAAGATAATAGCTAACACTGTTTTTTGGATAACACTATTATGATAGATATTAATTAAATTGACTTTATTGTAAAGGTTCAATATTAGGATAGCCAACACTGTTATTCTAAATTTTAAAAATGATTCTTTTATTTTGTGTGTTAGAAAATGTTCTAATTTCTACACCAAGCGGTGAATCAACCAGACCACAACTAATGCTCCAAATCTAATAATCTGAATCAATTTAACTAACAACACATACAACTAAATCAACCATCAGTACAAGTGAAACAAGAACTAGTACAATTGAATCAACAAATAGTACAATTGAATTATGTACTACTTAAGTAGTATAAGTAAATCGACAACAAGTACAAAAGAGCCAATAACTAGTAAAAGTGAATTAATTAATGGTACAAATGAATCAAGAACAAGTAAATTAGCAACTAGTATAATTGAGCCAATAACTAGTAAAAACAAATTAGCAATTTTATAAATGAGTCAACAACTAGTAAAAGTGAATCAACAACCAGTACAATTGAACCAACAACTAAGACAATTGAATCAACAACTACTACAGTTAAATCAACAAGTGCAATTTAATCAACAATCATCAATAATTTTATACTTTTTGAGCTTGCATGATATTATTTACTTTTCTAGGTTGCTCTTTTATCACAAACAAAGTTTCAAAGTGCTCCAAAATACTGGCAAACTGTATCTAGATTTTGACATTTTTTGAGTGAAGATTCGAGAGAAAAAAACATAAAGTTATCTAGTAATAACTTTTGAAAATAATATTTGTGGATGGTCAAAGCAAAGGCTCAAGGTAGGGTCCTCTACTAAAGCTGGTGATCAGATTAACATTATGTATCTACTTGCTTTCTGCAATAAATAAAATATGTACGTGCATTGTGTTACGTTTTCGAAATTGTTGCACAAATTTAATATATTTTTGTGTTAAAATAATTGCTCAATGTATTGTAATTAGATCGAGCATGCTTTTTTATTTCATTATTTTGATCATAATTTTTATTCTTTTTCATATGTTTCAATTTGTCCTGAGGTACTACATACCACGTTAGTTTTAGTTATTATTATTAAGCAGGATTTTTCATTGTTTCATCAAATTTTAAAACTGCCTACATGAGACTAAAGAATTTGGCTTTACACCGCTTGGCTGACAAAACTTTTTTGTACTGGATCATTAAATTTCAATATAATAAATTGTCTATTCTCCAATAACTTAAAGGTAGCGTGACCATACGAAGATTCTTCCTTTATTAAAATTAATTTAATTACATTTGATTTCATAAAGTAGAAAATGTTTTGATGTGAAAGGTCAACAGAACCTATTAACTAATTGGTAGGTATATCCATGGATTCCTATATACCAGCATGCTGGTATATAGGAATCCATGGTATATCTAAACCTATTTAAAAACACACTTTCTTTAATTATACCTAACTCTCCATTATGAATATTATTAAATGAATATAAGCATTTTCATATCTATGTATCTTTTAATCTATTGGTTTCAGAAGCCATTTTTTGAGGTAAGTACTCATGTACCTAACTTTATTTGTACTAAAATTTATATATGAAATCTTGGTACAGTAAGAATCAATGTAAGTAAGTATGAACGTAAGTACTTACCTATACCAAAGATACCTAGCATCTTTTTTTACTTTTAACACTACTACTTTAAAAGTTTTCCTTACTTATATGTATTTTATTTTGGAATGTTTGAAAACTGTTTGTTTAAATAATTTTTAAATGGGACTGAGCAGATACTTACCCCGCCCCACTAGCGTTTTCGATGAAATTTGGAATCAAGATAGAAGATAAAGATTTTAGTAACATTTGCTATATACATACATATATAGTATAAGCAAAAATAAACACATGTGTTTATTAAAATGTTATTTCACGAAAAGAATTAAAAGTAAAAAATATCAAGACCGGTTTCTTTATTTTCAATTGGTATAATAAACAATAATTCAAAAAACAAAGTAATCATAGATTGAACTTTTATGGAATAATTAGTTAGACAATAGAAATATAGTTCTGTGAATAAAATAACATTGAAATAATTAAATTTCGTGGTTTAATTCTGGTTTTAAGAAAATGATAAAACACTGTTCTACAAAATTAAGTTTAAATGGAGTAGCATAAAATATTTTAAAGAGTGGTACAGTTTTGAAGTCTAAGTTACAAGAATAAAAATGTCTATTATGTACAATTTAAAATAGTAGATGTTGGGATATTAGTTTGTTGTCTATGTAAAGTTATGCGTTGTTTAAATGGTATAGTAGTTTGTCCAATATAAAGTTTTGAAAACACATTACAAATAATCCTAGTACGAGTAATATACTGTATAATAAAAAAGTATGCTTATCTTATAAATCATAGTAATAATATATTTATAAATGTAAGGAATCTCGTTGAAAACATGTCCCATAATCATTAAAGGTTCAACAATTGCTTTACTTAACAGACCTGTAATATTACCTAACAGGAACATGAACTGTAAAAGTCGTAATATAATTTATTGTTAAATTTCTATATTGGACAAACTACTGTACCATTTAGACAACGCATAACTTTACACAGACAACAAACTAATAGTCCAACATATACTATTTTAAATTGTAATAGACATTTTCATTCGTGTAACTTAGACTTCAAAGCTGCACCACTATTTGAAACATTTAATGTTACTCCATCTAAACTTAATTTTGTAGAACAGTATTTTATCAATTTCTTAAAACCAGAATTAAACCATGAACTCTAATTCATTTCAATGTTAAATTATTCACTGGACAATTATTATCTTTTATACTTCGATTTCAAACTAATTATTCCATAAAATTTCAATCTTTGATTCCATTTTTGAATTATTGTTACTATATATACCAATTGAAAATAAAGAAACCGGTCTTTGTATTTTTTTTCCAATTTATTTCGTGGAACAACATTTTTATTTTTAATTTAAAGATAGATAGATACTCGTAGATAGAAAATCCAAATTGTGTCTTTCCTATGTAATCGCTTAGTGAGGATCCTTAACATTATTTTCGACGCATGTGATATTTTGGCTGATTGTTCTAATGGTTGAACATTCAGTTGCATTAGGTTTCTTCTTTGATGGTATTATATTTGATTTGTAGAATTCATTTGGCCATGTTCCTGTGTTGTACATGTCATTGCAGATTTCGGTAAACCGTTGTAATGCAGTTGGTCCAAGTGTAATCAGTAATTCAGATGGTATGTTATTCGTTCCTTCGCTTTTATTCTTTTTCATATGTTGGATGGCTTCTTCTATTTCGCTGCGGAGGAATCGTCTATTTGTCATTAGTTCTTCTTTGTATGGTTTCTCTGTTTTATTGTAGAGATCTTCAATGTATTCTTTCCATCGATTTTTAATTTTAGTTCATTTGGGAGTAACTTTCCTTCCTTGTTTTGAATAATGTATCCTTTATCTAATGGCATTTTGAATTCTGTGCCTTCCTTAATTTTATGATACATAAAGTACGTTCTTCCTTTAATTTCTATGTCATAAATGTCCTGGCAAGTTTTTCGCCACCAATTATCGTGTGATTCATATGTTTCTCTTCTCAGTTCATTATTTAATCTTCGGTAGTATTTCCTTCCATTCTCATTATTGATGTTCTTTTATTTTCTACGTTCCACCGTTTTAGCAATCATCTCATCCGTTATCCAGTGGTTTTTTTCGGGTGTATCTTCTAGAATTCTTTTGGTTGTTTTTTGTTATTTCTAATATTGTTTGTTTTATTGCATTCCATTTGTCATTCAGATTATCTTGTCTTCTTGTTGTCAGGTGTTCATCTACTTAATGGTAAATTGTTCACTGATAATATTGTTCTTTAAATTTTCGATATTCCATTTCTTCCGTGGTATTCTCGGCTTTATCTTCTTGAACTTGTTTTCATGATTATAAATTTGTGATCAGTGTTGATGTCAGTTCCTGGATAGCTGCATGATTTCTTAACGCTATTTCTGTATCTTTGACGGACTGCGATGTAGTCAATTTGATTTCTAGAAATGTCTCTTCCGTGTGTCTCGTCTTCTTTTATCGTTTTGGAAATATTGTATTTGTCAACACTAATTGATGTTGTTTGCAGAAATCAACGACTCATTGTCCTCTTGTGTTTCTTGTATCCAATCCAAAGTCTCCGATTTTTTTACCGTCCCGTCCTTCTCTAACGACTGCATTCCAGTCTCCCATTAGAATTAAGCTATCTTTTCCTTTGGTATCACGTATAAGATCTTCTATCTGATCGTGCATTTTTTCAATTTTGTCATCTTTGATTGTGCTGTTGGCATGTAGACTTGTATAATGGTTATATTTGTTGGATTTGCTTCAATTGTGATCATGAGAAAGAAGTCTGTCGCTTTTCTGAACTGTCTTAATGATTCTTCCAGCGTGGTGTCTGTAGATGATGATTGCTACTCCTCTATGTTGCTTCTTACCGCCTGAGTAGATAATTCTGAATCAGTTGCCTTTCTATCGGATTTCACTGAGTCCTAATAGGGTTAATTTTGTGTTTCTTCGTTTCCGTCATTTTGCTTCGTTCGCGTGTTCCAAGTGCCAAACCGTAGCTCCATTACATGTTTCCGGTTATTGATTTGATGATGATAACGTAACCCAGTGGTTCTTATCACCCTATGCCTTTTGACGCATCGAGCCGCCACCGGATTCCGAATTTAAGGGGCTGTTGGGAACTAGGGGTCGTGTATTGATCGCGTCGTCCAAAAGGTCATTAAAAGGTGGGATAGTGACAGTGGTTTCCAATTGCCTTCTGTCACAGCTGTTGAAGTCAAAAAAATTTAGGATTCCATTATGCCTTCATTATATTAATGTCACTTAACCAGTTATAGTGATGCCATTGGCAAGTTTTACTACATCCGTTGGCACTTTTGTGTTTCGCACATAGTAATACTCCTTTGCCAGATACCCAAGGAGGAGGTGTTTCCTGGATGAACATTTGAGGATCCGCACCAACTAGAGTCTAACCCCTTAGCCAACTCGGTCATTGATGTGTAATTTAGAAAAAATAATTAAATGCACACGTAGGTACCTACATATTTGCAGCATCATTAACTACTAGATTTACCCAAAAGCAAGAGTAGCATTCATTAGACCACTCACAAGGCCAAAAGTTTCTTCTGTATTGGGCAAGCCATGATTCCTGCAATTAAAACAAATAATACTTCAAACTAAATTTTGTTTTATAAAGTGGAGTGACTGAATAATTAAACGCTTAATTAAATTAGTAATTAAATATTTTCAATATTTTTTTAAAAACTAAAGCCCAAATAAAAGAACTGAACATGAAACTTCAAAATGGGACTTTAAAAAATCAATCTGTCAATAACCAATGCGTGTAAAGTTTACTTTAATGGAATAGTTAGCTGAAGATAGACTTTAAATCTAAAGTTCTTAAGTACCTTGAAGTTTCAAATTTAATTATTGCATTTTTGCCTCAACTAATCAAACTTTAGTAATGTTACAAAACCTTCATTATGGCACAGTACCTAAATTTTAAGTCATAACCTACACAGCAAGTTTCTTAAGTATATTTAAAATTGGAACATATCCTGCTGCTTCTCCAATACCTTCCATTATACAACCAAACATTGTTATCCATATATGTGGTCTACAATGAAATAAGACTAAGTTATGTATACGCCGTTATTTTCATGTATCTAAATTCATCCCAAACAACATTTTAAAAATTAGAATAAAAATATAGATTAGGATTTTATAAAAATCCTTATTTTAAATTTAAACAGAATAAATTAAAAGTACTTTAAAAGTTATTAAAAATGTCTTAATAGTATAGAAAATTATTAAATGCCTAAGCAGACAATCATGTACATAATTGTTGATTAAAATATATTTTATTTTGTAAATAGCTTAGGTATATGACTATATAAAATTTAACATTTATTTACTGTATATTCCACAATGGAACTGGACCTCGAAATAAGCAACTGAGAGAGAGAAGAAAAATACCAAATAAAACAAATGTATTCAAATAATTCTGAAAAATAAAGAACATATATGATAGGTAAATCCGAAGTATACCTTTTGTACAAATATTTAGAAAAGAGATTTTGAAATGAGATTCATTTCTGAGTCCCTTCACAATAAATAGTCAAAATATTTCCTGACTTCAAAATCATATCCTTTTCGAAGAACCTGTTCACTTATCTTAAGATATGTTTCTAGTACTAGAATCTTAAATCAGTTTCACTTATAAAAAGATCTATATTCTAATCGTATAATCTTATCTTAAGATCTTATATTCTTACGATTTTCATTTATAATCTTATAAATAATTTGTACTTATTATAAGTTATTTATATATAAGTAAGAATGTAAAGCTAAACATTCTTCCCTAATGAATCTTTGAATGACAAACATAGCAATTTAAAACAAATTGACTTCAACATGTTAATGAGTTAAAATTACATCAGCTAGAACCAAAAGAATCATTAAGGGATCCGAGCAAGGGGCTAATCATATCATCAAGTCAAAAAATTAAAGTTTGTCCTATTGATTTCAAATTTGGTGTATGTGTAGGTCCACTAGGTACTCCGTAACACAAATGAATAGATATTTTTGAAAAATATTGATTATCGACTGTTTTGGAGGGAATCACTATTTTTTGGTTACAATAACTTAACGGTTAGTCTATGCAAAAGTTAATCATCGTTAGTCTATGTTTTATGTTACGGGTACTTCGAACACTCCGCATACGACGAGCCCATCCAGTTTGCAATGTCCGTGCACCATTTTCGTCCTTTCCGTCTCATGCCGGTGATTGTGATTGTGCCTTTCATAAATAGCCGTTGATGACCATTGTTGCGAACTGTGTTCAAAGTATTATAACTTTCGTTGTTCAATGTTTTCGAGCAGGGTACGTAGCGCTTCAGCCATTCTTAATACTTCATCATTTGTGGTCTTGGTAGGAAACCTTCATCAGCTTGTTTCGTAATTCTTGGTTTAGAGTTCACGTTTGTGATGCATACAGAAGAGTGGATGTTATGTAGCATCGGACCATTCGTGATAGACTCAATTGGCGGGATGATAAGACATCCTTCATCTTAATGAAGTTTGCATGCGCAATTTCTATTCTTGCTCTAACATTTACCATCATCTGTATTATCTGCCCAATATATTTAAATTTCTTGACTTGTTGGAGTGTTATGTTGTTGACAACAATATTAGTCTTTATCGGTGTTCTATCTCTATTGATTACCATCATTATAGTTTTTTTCAAGTTCATTTTTAATCCTTTTTCTTTACTCGCAAGTCTAACTTAATTGACAGTTATGTTGTAGGTTCTCTTCATTCTCTGATAAAAGCACATTATCATCAGCAGAACATAGGTTACTATAGTTAATAACTCCAATCACACAGCCTGGAAGATCTTCAATGTATTGGAAAATAGATTCGGTGTAAAGATTAAATATTTTAGGCGAGAGTACACCTCTTTTGATCTTAAAACTTTCTGATAGCCCTTCCTCCATTCTCACGGCAGCTGTTTGCTTCCAATATAGAGATATAATGATTCTTTTATCATTGTCAATCATATCTATCATATTCATGCTTTCTACTATATTTGATGGTATACCCGATCAAAGGCCTTTCGAAATCAATAAAACAAATGTACACCTTTTGTTTCTACAACATCCTTATATAGATTAAGGCTAGATATGTGTACAACAAGAGACTATTTTTATATTTTGTTAAGCAAGTAAATAAGGAAAAATAGTTGGGGTGACACTAATATGTTGTGTGTTGTAAAACCGAAAACAATAAAAAGATTTCTTAACAATTGCACAATACGTATTGCTAAAGATTTTGTAGTAAAGTCACTGAGTTCTATAAGAATATTTCTCATGTATGTACGTAAAGTTATGAACTAAACAAAACACCTTGGGGCGGTGACGAAATCACACAATAGACGGGTAATTAATTTTCAAGCTCCCGTTATTTTTTTTTCTGTTCAATTGGATACATCCTCCCATATTTCCACATAACATTTTACAGCCATTTAAGTGATTTTGCCAAAAAATATCTCTTTATTATTATTATAATTTTACATTTATATAGCGCTACAAATCAAAAGATGTCAGGAGTGCTTTACAAAGTGAAAATATAGGTTTTTAGTTTAAGTTTAAAAATATTAAAATTGTAAGTTGAACGAAATTTAGCAGGCAAAGAATTCCACAACATA
>JAUYWI010018898.1:0-18914 GCA_034780595.1 Parotoplana pacifica
TTCTGATTCATTATTTATGCTAATAAAAATTTAATTATTCTATAAATCTTTTATTATTAAAAATCGGGCGTTACTTATAATTCACCCTGTATGTATGTATACGTGACTGTGACCGCATGGTATTATAACACAAACTAATATACAGTGTAATAGATACCTACATACATAAAGTGCAGAGCACTCTATGTTGTCTTAGAATAATGTTCACCGTAACATCGTAGTTTGTGTTTTATACCAATTTAAAGAGTAACACTAAAAGTATATATTTGTAAAGCGCATGGCAAAAAAAAGTTAACAGGTAAATTTCTGGGAGCAAAATTAGAGGGGGGGCATTTTTACTTTTAAAAGGGAGAGAGGGGGTCTAAAATCAGACTTGCCCCCTCTAAAAATTATAGCTGCTCAGGTGTGGTCCAGGCCAGGGGTAAATAATTTTTTGAGTTAAAATAATGTGTTGTACAGGCATAAATTTGGGAGAAGTTGGGTAAGATAATTTACTTATGCATGATATTGCATAGGGAAAAGCTTAAAACATATGTCATATTTTTATCCGTTATAAACACATAAATTTTGTCATTATATCAAAATGTCTTACCTCTTATGGTGTACCATATTTTATTGTATTTTTAAGCATATTAAATATTAGATTTCTAATGAGGTATATCCAGACAAAATCAGGATAAAAATCCGGACGAATGCCAACTCATTTTATTTAAAAACTTTATAATTTTATTATTTCTGAATCAACTTATAATAAGTGTTTTGAATAGGTACATAGTAAAACGTTGTCATAATAGCCATTCCTGACTATAATGATATTTTGAAGCACAATATTTCAATCTTGAATTTTCAAAGTTACAGCAGGCGGATTAAGCGACTGTAGGTAAACAACTTTGTACCTACATCGAACTATAAATACAAATACCTATTAGTATTATCTATCCTCTTTCCAATACAGGTTAACCACTCAAATGTAATTTTCTTTCTTTTTGATGCAAGCAGAGATAAGTTATTGTACTAGCACATGATTCCTAATAGCTGGTACCTACATTATCTCTGATGTATTTCTCTATTTAATAGCAAAGTACTGACGTACCTCAGTGTCTAAAAATATACACACGACTGTAATGTAAACTATTGCTATAGATTGCCATTGAATTTTTTGGTATTCTTAGAAAACACACATGAATTCTGATATCATAATCTTATTCCACTCAAAAAACACCCCAATTCATACACTTCCGGGCTATTGATCTTACGCATCTGTACTTTTTCTGGAATAATATTTTATTATGAATTTTTCAACAATTTTATAAAGTAACAAAGCATATTTTTTGTAAAATGAAACTGGATTTCAGTGCTTGGATGCAAAATAAATTTTTAGTTCTCAGGGTGTACTCTGGTGATAAAATTCAAAATTGTCAAAAAAAATTATTGTATTTACTAAATATTAAATACTTCAATTAGTATTTGAATTTAAGTTTAGAATGTACATTTTGTCTCAAATTTATTTTTACCGAGGAGAGCAACCACGACCATATAGAAATATACACCACAATAAAATCTCAAGAAACAAATTTTGTTTAGGCAGGCCAAATTACATACAAATCAGGTAAGTAATCGTTTAAAAAATTAAAAATATTTACGGTACTGTCATTTGTATCGCTAGGCTGCTGCTTTACATTAGATACATTCATTGTTGGTAGGGCAGGACCAGAGTCATCCAGTACACCGAATCTGTAACACAATTATAAACAAACACCAACTCTTAATTAGTATCTAAGTTGAGTAAGTGCTTTTAGCCTAAATACCATTTTTATCTCAGTAACCAAGACTACACGTTACTACTTGATAAATCCATTCTCAAACCAATAAAAATGATCTAAGACTAATAATAAACGACTTGAAATATTCGCAGCCATTTAATTATGATAAAATTTACCCGATTTGTATTTCTTAACTGTTAGTTGTAATATTGACCAAATATGAAGTCAATAATTAAACAAAGTATATCTATTTGACCTTATGATGTCAATAGCCCCTAGTTAGGCCGCCTTGTCGATGCTTTTCTAATCGAATCAGTTGAAAGCTGTGTTCAGTCAAATCCGCATAAATCGGATTTGTAAAAACTAGGATAAATTTCAGGCACCACCATTTATTTGCTATGTTTAAGGTTAAATGTAAGTCGGATTTTCCGGACATTTCGGTAGTAAATTTGCTATTTGTCATATACATATAACAACCCGGAAAATCACCCATACACTAGATCGGCATGCTCTTTCATCACGGTTTCATTCACTGAGTGTGTTAGTCTACCACCCACTTGCTCTTTCATAATTCTACGTATGTACGGGTCTCCCATAAGTAATGCCCCATAGAAAAAACTGTAATGCGATTATACTGTTCTAGTATAATCCATGATATTTTATTATATGATATATTATAACGTAAATTAGTTATATAAGATGCTCAAAATGACCTTCTACTTCCATGCACATTCCACAGCAATGGATGAAAAATGCTTGAACCTGTCTTATTGTTTCAACACTAATCCTAGCTATTTCATCAGTTATTCTTTGTCTCAAATGATCAAGCGATCTTGGTCTTGTATTGTAAATGCATGATTTCAAGTGGCCCAAAGGAAATAGTCCAAGGGATTCATATCTGGGGACCATGGTGGCCATTCTGTGGTGCCTCTACGGCCTATCCATTGATTTTGAAATTCGGAATCGAGATGTTCGCGTACAGAAGCTGCAAAGTGGACTGATGCTCCATCATGCTGAAACCACAACGTTATGCGTTGATTTAAAGGAAGTTTATCGATAATGGGCTGCAAAAATTTATTGAGCATTGCCAAGTATGAATCTTTAGTCAGTGTCATCAAAACAAAATGGACCAACTAAACGACCATTTAATAAACCTGCCCAAACCAATAATCGAGGATCACCTTGAACATTTCTATCTTCAACCCATTGAGGGTTAACGGAGGACTAATACCTGAAGTTGTCTATTTACTTTTCCTGAAACGTGGAATATAGTGCTTCGTCGCTGAACAGTATGTTTTCAACAAAATCTGGTAAAAGTGCGTTGCAGCAACCATTCACTGAACTGAAGTCTTCTATCGGTATCGTCCTCTAGCAGCTCCTGCAAAAACTGCATTTTGTAGGGATGGAAGTTGTGTTTTTGCAAAATACGATAAATTGACGATTTGCTGACATTTGTTTACTGGCTTAGCTTGCGCACAGATTTTTTGGGACTACGTTGCAGTACACCTAAAAATGTCGCATTATCATCACCAGAAGCGGATAGCGATGGACCACCTCGATGATTCTCATTAACACTGCCAGTCTCCTTGAATTTGTTGAATAGTCGCCGTACAGTTGAATGGTCAATGTGACGATTGAGGTTTTTATTATCAAAAGAAATTGCTATATCACGAAATGATTGTTCAAGATGACCACACAACAATTTCTATTCTTTCATCTATAGATAATCTTAGATTAACTGCCATAAGTGCAACCACGCTTGAACCAAGCTTACGAAAATAATGTGAAAAGATATGCAGTGAACTAAGGTGATATGAAATAGTTGAATCTATTAGTGAGTTGAAATCAGAAATGTTAATTAGCTATAACAATTTGCCCTATAGAAATCACCTAACACATTACAAATGTAATAAAATGTATGCACTACCTAAATACCTATTATCCATTTTAACGATGAAGTGAGTTGAAATCAGAAATATACTTTAGTAGAAATCAGAATAAACATCAAAGTAAACATTTTATCCATTATAAATAGTTTACATGCATAATTCTTTATTTTCCTATGGGGCGTTACTTATGGGACACCTTGTACATACATATACATAACTACCAGAAATCTTAAAGGAGACGCTTTTAGTCCAACAACAATTACAATTAATTTAAGAAATTAAATATAATTCCTAAACACCAATATTAGTAGGGTATTTGAACCTCATCAATACAGAGCAGGATTCAACCCCGGGACTTCAGAATAGCATACAAACAGTCTAACAGTTGGACCACTAGATCGCCCAATAACATCGATGTTCATAACTTATTTTTATAAAGCTAAAAGTTGTTTGGAGATTCTCAATTGAATTACAATTAACTTTAATTACTCACATGAACAAAACGTTTTTCGAACTTCGGCCTTTCATCATTGATATCTTCGATGATCACTTTAAGAGAATGATATGTCGATTTTGTTTTTGATTTTTCAAAAAATGTCAAAATTCTAGAACATTCTTTATCTGCACTTGAAAACCTTCCAAAACTGCTTAAATGTCCTCCAAAATTCTGATTTGGGTCAGCTGGGCATAACGTTTCACGATCTAAATGTCCCAATACCTTTGAATAATAGAAAAACTCAATTAGAAACTGATAAACTTTATGAAATACGGGAAAATATGTACTCTATCCCACAAGTAGGCTTGTGGGATATTTTTCTACACTTTGTTCTTTTGTACAGCCACATCTGATGTCGGTAAATTTTCCAAAAAGCAAACTGAGATCAGAAAGAATGATGTTGTATGTGATACGATCATTGTTCAATGGTAAAACAGCAGATGTGCCGACAAAGTACATAACCAACCCCATCAATGTTTGTTTAGATATGCATTTTACATGGAAAACGCACTGCAAACGTGTGGTTCACAGGCATTTATTAAAACCAACTGAGTCTCATATAAGCAATGCATCATATATGGGTGCTGCAGGCTGACAAAAGAAGACCAATTACCCTTATGAACCAAACAAATAATGGATGCAAACTATCGAACAGCAAGCACCCATCAGCAAACACTTCAAAAGAAACTGAAGTGTCAAGAATGGAAAGATGTCCATTCTAAAGTCATGAATGTCAAACCATTTAACCTCAAATCAGCATCATAAAAAGAGAGAACATCAGCTCAATTCCAGTCGGGCCAACCACAATTATTTTGTTAAATCAAGGAAACAGAAATGGATTTTAGGAGAGCGTTTCCTCAAAAAAGGACACGAACGAACGCACATGTGTTGACTGGATTCTGAAGTTGTTGTTTTTTAATTTAAAGATAAAGTAAGTTTAAAAAGTATTCAATAATATTAAACAAAAATAATCGAAAACGTAATCGGTATGTTTCTACAAATAGTTCAAATATTAAATATGTTTAAGCGTAGGTATCTTGAAATAAATAATACATAGGGAATGTCTGCCAAAAATTAAGTTTTTTTAGTATTGACATTAAACCAATTTTCAGTTACTTTTAACTGGCTATCAATTAATGTATGTAAATGCGTCGTAAATTCAGATTTGCGTCGGAAAGGCGGCGTTTTTTAGAGTATATTACTTACCTTTAGAAATCCAGTACTTGTATCTAATTTGAATAGAGTATCATGGTCCACAAGTGATATATTTTTGAGTCCCAACTTCGAGAACACATTGCAGAATGGTATTTTGTTTTTAGCATTTTCACTTATCGTGCAACTTGGTAGTTGGTCACTTGAATCGACTGACATTACAAATACTAAGTGAATAAACAACGAAATTCTGAACAGCATAGTCATATTAATGATGCTCCCACCAATTCAAAAACTATAAAAACGAAATATAAATTGTTTGTATTTAAAAGCCAACAGAAGAAAACAATTAACAGGTAATTTACAAAAAATATGCATGTTAAGAAATCTTAGACGTTTCTAAATATTTTTCTTTACTATCAAATATTTTTATGTTGTAATTTTGAGGTTTAGGTACCTATTATTACAAGGAACCTGGGTATTATGTTTTTGGATCTGTCATATCTGAATAACAGATTGATCAACCAGTAGCTGAATGATTGGCATAAGGCTTACAATTATTTGATGGTCAAGGTTCCGAAGATAGGACTAGGTATCCCACCTCGAATCCGCCATGAAAGTGGTCAAGGTACACCATGGAAGCCGGTGTTAGTTCAAGGAACGTGGAGAGATTGTCATTCGGTCGAAATGTACCACCCCTGTGGCGACCGCGGTTACTGGCTACACCATAGAATAAAATCTACTACAGACAAACATTAAAAAAAGTAAATAGGTATTCCATAACTAGCCGATGTTTGCCTAAGAATCTTCCGAATCGTTCCAATTTCTAGTCTGTTGTAAATGATGTTTCCTATGTGGACATCAGAGACTATTGGCTACTTGTGTAGCTTACAAAGATCTTACGAATCTGATTTCATATTTACTTGTAAATAAAACGAATTTTTAATTATGCTTGGATTGAAAATAAATTGCTATTTTTTATTGCTGCCTATGTAATTTTGTTGTAAGTTAGTTGAACGACAGTAAAGTTCAGTTTCTACATACATACCCGTTGTAATAGAAAATTCTGATGATTACTGGTATAAGAATTGATTTTCTTGCCGATTTATTTTATCAAACTAACTGTCTGACAATTATAATATTTGTTCTATTGAATAATTTAAATTAAAATTTATCAGAAGTAATACGAACCAGTTTGTCACCCACAATCTTGAAGTTTACTTTATGTACAACTATTGTTTACAAAGTAACATAATTCAACGAAACTATGGTACCTAGAACTTGATTCTAAAGATTTTCGATAATAATTGGATACGTCCAAGATAATAGAAATAAGTATGTAGGTATATCAACCATAAAGAACAGATGCATCTATTTTATCAATAATATTTATCTATTGAATTTTAAAATGATGATAAGATTACTGAAACTTTATCCATGTTGTATCTAAAGTTGAGTAATAATAAATAAATACGCTATGTACATAGGTATTGTGAATGACTATAACCACTAAGAATTTAGATACATATTTGTATAACGGTATGAAAACCGGTGGCACATCTAAATTATAGAGACCGTCCAAAGAAGTATTACACATAAAAACTAATGTTAGGAGTCACGTCCAATGAATGTCGGAAATGTTGAATTAAGATTAATAAAATGTGTGTGTGTGTGTGTGTGTGTGCATCATTTTCTAGTTATAAAATTTTGAAAAGCGTTAGGTCTGGGTATATTTTTATCTAATGATCGTTTGAAAATTGAAGGATACAATCATGGGAACAATTCTAATAAAAATATACAGCTACTTTAAAAGCTTTTTTGAAAATATTATAAATCATGTTTCTATTAAAAATATGAAATATTCATCTTTATTTGGTACACAAGTACCCTGGAAAGATTCATTGACAGATTTTTTATTAAATCAATTTTGGGGCCGATGAGCTCATCAGGTCCAATTGGCTTCAAATATGGTGTGAAGGTCCACTGGGCATTCATTAACATAAAATTCAATAACTATTTTTAGAGGCAAAAACCACTAAAATTTATGAATTTCATAGATCTAAATAAACATGTCCCATTTGTACAAGAATAAAAGAAACTTGATACTAAATACATATAAATATGGTACTAAATAAATACCTACGTTGATAATGTCATTAGCAGTTTTATTATTCATTTATTGCACAAAATAAATATTTCTTTAAAATAGCATATTTCCCATTTATTAGAAATACGGAAGAAAATCAATACATGCCCACAGTAAATATAAAATTTCATCAGTAATTTAAACAACAAAAATATTATTAATGTTCGCCATCAGCTTGTTGAGAAAATGATAAAAAAAGACTAAAGCTGAAAAATTTATTTTAATTTTGCAAATTTTCGTGTAACAGTTTGCTTGATAAAGTGTTAGACGAAAATTTTCAAAATTAAAATAAATCTTTTCTTTTATCATTAAACTAAAATATTATTTAAAATGTAAATTACTTTTTTATTTAAAAAAAATGCAAAATTAAATGAAACTTCTAACATTATTATTGAAACCTAATGGTATGGCCTATTGTTTTCGTAAAAAAATAATGGATTTGAAAAGAGCTCATTTAAAATATCTAGTTCTACTGTTTTATTCAAAATTCTTTCACTCTAATTCTTAGTTTTTTTCTGAAAAAATCTTAAAGCTGAAAATTTCTATGTTGTCTTGTATATTTTATAACATCTTTTTCAGTATAAAATAACAATTATTTTAAACATATTTCTTATTCATTTAGTAAGTAACTATAATAATTTGCAGGTAGCTAGGTACTTAAAAACATTAGTATGCATTAAAATATGTTTACATGCATGTAATTGTATGTCTCAGTAAAAGTAATGAGCAGAGAAATTTGATAACGGTGACACTCATTTTAGTTTTAATGATTGTTACCGAACACCATACAACTTAATTACCTATAACTATTATAATACATAAAAGTGTTGAACTATACATGTCTAAACATGCTGTTTTAATGAGTTATTAAAACACGAATAAAGTATACTTAATAAAGTTACAAAATTCTATAATCTAATGTGGGTATGTTAGATTATAAAACTTTCTTGCAAAACACTTCTCAGTAATTTTACTATCCATGGGAAAAACTTTCTATGGTGCAAACTATTCAAAGAAAACTTGAACCTAAACTATGTACAATCAGACTTGATTTTGCATGAAATAAACTTTGTCTTCATTAGGTATAGATCGCCAGTCTATTGTATTCCACCGGCCAAATCTCATACAAAAGTTTTAAGAAGCAAAGGAACTGTATTACTAAGGCATTAATTCATGATTTACTTTTTAAGAAAAGAATGTAATCTAAAAGTCGGAATGAGCAATTCATGTCTGACGCCAACTATTCTTTTGTGCTTCAATTAATTGTCTTCTATTTTGCCAAAGAATTTTATGTACATATAAAATTACCAAAGTTTTGACAAGAAAAGGAAGTAACTCCTTAGGCTATTAAAATTAACTTGTTCACACAGAAATAATTTTAAAATTCTGATTTCTGTCCCTCTACTATTAAAAGTGAGACTGTATGTGTAACCAAAGTGAATGTAACTATACAGCATTTAGAATTCTTTTTGTTGTGTGGACAACAAAAAAAGAAAGAAATGAACAGCCAATCTTTTGAATAATATAAAACTGTCCCCCTGTAACACGTTGTCACGCTATAAAAACACTATTGCAAGCCGTTTAGTTTAGCATAAAACAAAAGTTTTCTATTTCAAAACTATATGACTTCCTATCATCTTGGTCAGCAGATATACACTATTATTATTCATTTAATGTTAAATATTAATATAAGAATGTTCCTAAAAGAAATATTAAATTTTTACACTAGAAAGGTGTGAACAATTTGTCACCTTTCCGAGTAAAATGAAAATAAATTTTCAAACAGTAGGTGGGTTAGAATAAGTATTTTGTATATAAATATAAGGTGGAGTTGACCAAAGATCATTTATTGAGTATACCGAATGTTGATTAAAAGTAGACTAGACAAGATAATAAAAGGGCATGCCAATTCTTTATTATTTGAAACCAATATCTATTAATGTAATTACATTTTGTCATTTCTATGATGTTAGTACTATTTCTACCCCTAAGGCATGAATCAGAAAGATACCATATAAATTAAAACTAAATAATTTTTGGCTGGGTCACACATATTTAAACAGGCAAAACGCTGAAGGAGGATGAATTAGAGATTTAAAAATGATTTGAAGTCAGAGAGATCAGAGATCGTTGAGTACATATTACGTAAATATAACTAGTCATTATTTTTCAAATTACAATATGATTTGAAAAGAATTTGACAAGAGTTAGAAATTTATTTATGTATAAGATTGTTCTAAATTTGAGCGTATATTTTGTAGCCAGTATGGATTCTAATATTTTGAAGTCTCCCAAAAGTAACAAGGAATGTATTTATGAGTTAGCCAGATTGTCCTAGCATTATTTTCTTCTAATAATTAAAGTTATATTATTATTAAAGTTATATTTATTGGGAAGATACACAGCTGTGCGTGTGAAAATATAATCAACTAAGTAATGAAGCATTTTACTTATATACAAGCATTTTTAATGTTCTGAATTAAAATACGTTGCTTATTAAAATCAATTTGTACCTATTACTAAGAATATTGAACATAATACAACTTATTAGAGTAATAATGTAGATACCTATAGTTAATTGAATTACAAGTAAGGAAAAAAAATCAGCTGGGTGTAGAACAAGTTGCACAGGATCTCATAGTTTTGATTTAATTCTGAAAAATTGTTGTTTCTATGTTGAAGCCATAATTTTACACTTCTATTATTTAGATTATATTCAATTCTATGGGCTTGCCAATTTTATGTTGTATGTTTTGTCAACAGTAAAGATGTTATTCTATATGTATTAATCATTTTCAAATAATGGAAATATTTATGCATTTTGTAGTTGTCCTACAAAAAATAGCTTTTGTGGCTCTATATTTTATAGGTCGTAAAACTTATGCGTATCCATGGCACCATAAAGTTCGTTTTTAGCTGTCCCTGCTTTTGGCGCTGCCTCCCATTTTTCTCTAAATGATAAAACAGAATTAGATAACGTACATATTCCTTGATTTGTAATGTTATGCCTCACTTTTTGTAGACTGAATTTGGTTTGGTATTGACACAATTTATTGTTGATTTCATTCATTACCAATTCCTGTGATTAATAAATATTCTACTTTGATGCCTAGTGGCTAATATTTGTTAATATTGCGTTTCCTAGAAAATATTTTAATTTTGATATTTAATTTTTATCTTGTCTACCAGATATATACCTATATGATTTACTTTTATATATATAATACGTTTAACTTGAAATACTAGACATAAAGATACATCTTTGTTCAGAATCCAACCTCATTTACCCTCAAAGACAAAAATAATCACAACATATGGGTAATATACTAAGTTTATTGTGAAATGACTGTTTTTTGTGAATTCATAACAAATATTTTATATTTTTTATATTCCATTTTGTATCCAGAGGGTGTCCGCGGAGTGCATACGTTCCCAATATCTCCAAGATACACCAAAATTTTATTTTGGGCGTATATCACTCTAAGTAAACTATTTTTGTGAATTCACAACAAATCTCGTGTTTTCATGTTGTAGGTAGATTCTCAGTGTTAGCCTTTGGTTGAAAAAAATCAAAACAATTTGCAATTTATGACCGAGCGTAGAAGTAAAAGCAATTTGATGAGAAATGTCAATGTTGATTCTATGTATATACCGTACGGCAATCTAAATCATCAGAATGGAGTAGGTGCAGTACCGAAATATATAGTTCATTTATAGCACCTAACTCTGTAATTATAATATTAAAAAATGATACACTTACTGGAATTATTAAATATATGCAAACGGAGGTATAATATGGAATTCAAAGAGAATTAGGTATATTTTCACGATATACGATAGTACGATAATTCACAATATTCCAAAACATTAGAAATTATTATCATTTAAAGTAAAATTCCACTTGTATCGTTACACCAGCGTAATACTCAATTGTTTAATTTCTTTTAGAAAAACTTTTATCGAAGAATTTGTTCCAATATTATATAGCCTAGCTTGAATTTACAAAGAAGATAACTATATACCGTCATTTTATTGGTTGTTAAAATTGTTTATTGTCACCTAAAGAATTGTTGTACTTCATTTTCAAATACTCGAATACACTACTTTTAAGTAGATGGAATAAAATTTATTACATTTATGAGTATGGAAGCTATATTTTTTATTTCAATAGTTGAAATATTCAATATGGATAGAATCTGCAAATACTTTAAAAAATGCTGTTAAATACCAGATATTAGATTTTATTTTAAAAAATGCATAAATTAAAAGAAACCGTATTTTATAGCCGTGTTTTTACATGCATTTCAAATAAAATAAAATTTATATGGTAGGTAGGTAACTATTAGTAGTTTTCTTTTATTTCTATATATTCGTAAAAAATAAAATTTATGAAAATTTTGTTTATTAAAATTACAATATAAACTCTACATTATCGTATTTTCATTTAAGAATACATATCAACCAAATAAAATAAATCGGTTAACTGCTAAATGATTCTATATAATGTGAGATTTAATAGATTTTTTGTGCCAGTCTTTTTACAGGTGCAAAATATTTTATTTGAAGCTCTTCAACTTTGGTATAAAGCTACATCATTGGCGCCACCCTAACCACATGTTCCAATGCATGAAATGGGACAACATGAGGAGGAGATGTGGGAATTATTAACGGAGATGAGGAAGCAATAGCTGGGTACCTTGATGAGGTGAAACCTCAATGGTGGAACTGAACAGGTCCCTTCCACAAACAACGCCTCCTTTAGGACTGAAATGTTTGTTCTTTCAGCAGTCTAGGTACTTTTAGAAGTGTAATGCTTAAAATGATTGTTCGCGATGTTCATATTTTTCTATATTGGCACAAATCTATTGACTGAATTTTTGCTGTCACATGTTGGAAATTTTCGTCTTTGCATATATTTTCTACTTCTTGCACTAACCCTGAACTTTCAGAATACAGAATCAATAGACGGCCTGCTAAAAATGGTTACTCTCAGATACATCTTAATGGAAGATTCAAGTACCTACATACCCTACGTATTAGTTAGAAATATAAGTACAACTAAAATAAATAAAAGTGATTTTATTTTGAATAAACTTTTAAATTATAAAAATTTTAAATTTACGGATTTTTGAAATGTCTGAGACAAATAGAAAACAAAATCAGGGATCACTATCTGAGTTTTTTCTCTCTATTAGTTAGATCACCAAATCGGTAGTTTGCTGATTAAAATATACCAAATTTTTGAGTTTGTTGTATTCATTATTTCTTGGTTACCTATTTACTCACTGATACATACATTCAGAAAACATAATTGAGACAAAACATGTCGATATTTTGTATAGGTACCTATGTGATTTACATATTGTAAAACTAGATGGACACCTAGTCAGGACGCTATTGCAATAGATAAGTACTTCATGACAGATAAAAGAAGCAGGCACCATAATAATATAAAGCATAAAGTAATAAATAAATGATCATTCTGTGATATAAAGTGCTCACATGACCTCTAATAGTTAATTAACTTACGTTTAACATAATATTTGTCAATAGAAAATTGAAAAAAAAAATTCTATCAGATACCAGTATCTTTTCAACTTTACCTAGTAAATCTTGATATTAGCAAACAGCTAGTGCGTTGGTACCATATTACAAATTAGAATCATGACTAATAAAGTACCAGTAATACCTACTTAATATTATTCAACATTACTTTTATTTTTTATAAAGTGCATTTGGTAAAAAACCCTTTAATTAAAAGTAGGTAGTAACTTGTACAACTTGTACATATAATTGATGGTACCAAGCTCATATTGAATGACATCGATCTATTATGTTCTATGCCTTGGGGCAGGTCCATGTCTATAGGTTCCACTTTCTTTACTTTTACGTGTTATGTGTTATTCCTTAAGACCTGAATATGACTCTTTTACAAGATCCATTATAACATGTTTTTTCTGTGGTTTGTCTTGGCTTCTTTTTTATAGAAGACTACCTTCAATTACTGTTTTCAATAGGTTATCTCTTCTCAATATGTGACCTATTTAATTTTTATTACGGTTGGTAATTGTATTTTGTAGGTTCCTTCTTTCATTGATATCCGCTAAGATTTCTTAATTTGTCTTTTTGTCTTGCCAGGAGATTTTCTATATTCTTCTCCATGTCCACATTTCATGCAGTGTCCACGTCTCAGAACCATATAGAAGTATGATCCAGATTACTGTCTTCACTATTTTCTTCTTTGTTTCTACTTTCAGACTCTTGGTTAGAAGTTCTCTTCTAATTCGAATTTCTTCTTGACATCTTCCGTCTCATGTAATTATTCCTCCCAAATATTTGAATTTTTTAACTTGTTCTACTTGTTAGCTATTCAGAGTAATGTTGACTGGGTCGTTTCCCAATTGTCGTTGAGTTTATTTATGAGTTGTTATAGTCTCACCAGTGACTGCTATTGTACCTTGATTGTCCGAAAATCGTACTTCTTATATTAACTCGCCACCTATCTTAATACCCTTATTGACGTTGTCGAAAGCTTCATTCATCATGCGTTCGGTATAGATTGAGAATAGTAGTGGTGATAACAGACATCTATGCCTTATTCCTGGTCTCTTCTCCGCTGAATTTGATACGTTATTTTCAATTTCTACGTTTACCGTTTGATTGGTGTAGAGGTATTGAATAAATCTTTAGTTTCCAGTCAATTCCTATTCTTTTGAGTGTTTCCATGAGTATTTTCATATTTACTTTGTCAAATGCCTTTTATGTTTTTGAACTTCAAATTTGTCTTCCTGATTATTAAGTTGCGATCAGTGTTGATGTCAGCTCCAGGAAAGCTGTATGATTTCTTTCAGCTATTTCTGTATCTTTAACAGACTGTGATGAAATCAATTTGATATCGAGAAATGTCTCCATGGCTCTTCCATGTGTATTGTCTTCTTTTATCTTGTTGGAATGTTGTATTTATTAATACTAATTGATGTTGCTAGTAGCACGAGTCGTTTCCCCCCTGTGTTTCTTGTACACAATCTAAAGTCTCCTATTTCTTTACCGTCTCGTCCTTCTCCAACGACTTCATTCCAGTCTCTCATTAGAAGTAAGTTATCATTTCCATTGGTATCACGTATAGGATTTATCTGATCGTACATTTATTCAATTTCGTCATCTTTGTGTTGTGATGTTGGCATGTAGACTTGTATTATGGTTATGTTCATTGGATTTGCTTCAATTGCGATCATGAGAAGTCAGTCGCTTTTCTGGACTGCCTTAATGACTTCCAGTGTGATGTTTGTCAATGATGATTGTTACTCCTCTTTGTTGCTTCTTGTCACCAGAGTGGATAATTCTGAATCCATTGCTATTGAATTTGCCGTTGCATTTCCATCGATTTTCGATGAGTCTTAGTAGGTTGATTTTGTGTTTCTTCATTTCTTCTTGAATATTTTTGAGTTTACCGTGTTCCAAGTGCCAAACCGTAGTGCGTTTCCATGTTTCCAGTTATTGAATGACATAAAAGTGAAAATTCATCGTACCTATCTAATGTAAATATGTATGTATAATCTCAAACTAAAATATCTTTTTTTGTTCTATTTTGGTAGAATTAACTTATACAAAACACTCTATTTCCAGAGAGTTTTTCTATACACAGGTGCCTGTAAAAATTCATAATTTTTCCATTATTTATCAGTTGGACGTAGATAATTTAAATTTACGATTTTTACTGAGCAACCAACTTTAGTACAAAAATAAAAACACCTACCAATGATAAAATTTGGTGCTATTTAACTCCTTCTCATTCTTATGGTTATTGCAGATTATTGGGCTGTGATAATTTCCAATTTTTTATAATATTTGTTGATTTTTCCATTCAAGATGCTATTTGCATCTTTTAGATCCTCCTTTCAAAAACTGTGATCGAAAATAAGGTTTAGCTTCAGTTTTATTAATATTAACCCCGGAAATAGACCATTAGTGTGGGGTTAGCATAGTTGACCTATGTATTTGACCTACAATAATGTAACTACATGCCCACCTAGCCCTAAATATTCCGGTCGATTAGGCATTCCTTTTAAGATTTTGGAACGGGCAACACTGATTTGAAAAAAATCAGTGATTTTAAAGTCGGATATAATTTTTTTTACAAAACGGTATAGGGCTACACTTAAACCTACTATATTTGAATATCTGGGCCAAATACTCATTGTGACCTTTTTGTATCAAATTTATGACCATTGGTTGATTCAAAACGTTTTAAGTCAAACTTTAAAATCAACCAATGTTGGAATGGTTGAACAAGATAGATCAGAATGTTTTTCATTGCAGGTGACACACAAAATCAGAATAGGTAAAAGAGAACTGCAAACGTTTTGATACTTGAAAATTTTTCCTTTAAATTTGTGTTTTATGATATCAGTAGTTACACATACCTACTACTACATTTAAAACCAATTGGTAAAAGTGATTTTTGTTCTGACGTATCGACCCGTACTCTGTACTAAAATAAGGGTGTCAAAAGTTTTTTTAATGAAAAAAATCTGGAATACGACGGATATTACCCATAGTAAAAAAAATCAATATGAAAGGAAGGCCGACAATTGTTTCGTATTTTACATTTTCAAGGCAGAAAAAACTGCTAGAAAACTGTAAATAAGTTGGCAACAAATTAGCATTTTTACTTCAAAACAAAACTTTTCATGTAAAAATGTTATGTTTTTTAGAAGTTTTTTTGCATAGAAATATTTCAAATTCAAAAAACCTTTTAAGATTTTTTTTTCAAAATACCATGCTCTCATAAGAAAGAGGTGCTCTACTTAATACGTGATCCATCTCCCTACGTTTTCCAACGACTCCTCCTTGTATATCTGCTGCGCAATGCCTACGTTTTTCGTCCTACGTTCTCTCCTTTGATTACGGGCTGTATTTCTCTTCTTTAGCTTGTAAGCTCTTAGTGTGACATTTTTTGCTGCCTCTCTGAAATATTTTTCAAAAATTAAATCAACAATGTAAAAAAACAATTAATTTGATTTGCAACGTCTAGACCAAAGTGCAAATTGTATGTTCTTGAAATATATTCTTTTGTTATTACTGAAAAAATAGTTTCTATTCATTGTTGTTGTTCGTTGCCACTATCTTTGATTAGGTAATTCAACAAAGTTTTGTAACATTTTTAGCATCAAACTGATGGATTACTGTTTTGTTTATGTATAGCATTGTATTTCAAAGAATGAAATTGAAAGTAAATATTTGTCTGCTTATTAGGTATATGACGAAACACTGCATCTGAAAAATCTACAGGAACTTAAACTATGACTGTTTTCGTTAGATAGGTAGCCTATATAAATTTAATATTTTTGACTTGCCTGTAACAATGCCGCTTTCTTTTAAGTTAAATGTTGCTTGAATTGTTATGTATACGTACCATCTGTTTTAATAAGTTGAATTCTCATTTAGAGTTTGACATAAAATACCTACATATTTATTACATATATAGTCAATAATAAACAGACTTAGGTATCGAACAATTAATATGCCATATTAAAGAAACACATTTATTAGAAACGTTAAAATTAATGTAAAAAGCTTCTACCTCTATTCTTAAAGGAATAGAGGAGGCCCTGACATGATGATCATTTCAGAAATACTTGAATTACTGCATTCAACAATACCCAGGAGTGAACCCATAAAAATCGTACAAAAACATGTCAAGTAGTTTTCTTGTTGATACGAGTATTTGGTCCAAAGAACAACATATCTACTTGATCCTTTTGAGCAAAATCTAACAAAATCTTTTGAAATTGTTACAAATAGCATAAGTTAAATGCTCTTTTTTATTTAAATGCAATGTAATTCATCCTGGATTAACGTTATAATAATGCCATAATGACATCATTCCCTTATTACATACATATCCAGATAGCTTTGAATGATTTTTGACAGGATATTTGCTTTATGTAAAACCTTAGTGGAATCCTTTGGGACCGACTACTAAATTCCAGATTGAGAGTTTGTAAAATAATATTTATTGGTAGTATTAATTTTTTGAAATAGCTTAGTAAATGGTCAAAACTCGAACTAGCATTATTTTTCAATGTCCATTTCAGTCATTCAGATAAAAAATAATTTGTATTCAATATTTTAGTTTATAAACAAAACTAATATAATAACTTTGTAGTATTTTGTATCTTTTTAATGAAACACTATCTTCCTTGAAATCGCAAAAGCTAGGTACTAAATCCAAAAATGAGAGTTGACATTTTTATTCTGTTCTCCAAATTTCAAAGAGAGAATATGTTTTCCTTGTTTATGATTACAGAGCATAATGGACTACCTACCTATTTTATTATCTCTGTGGTATCAATGTGACTAATGCAGTCGGTGTTCGTGGGTTGTCATTCATTTATTTCAATTCCTAATTGTACCTAATCTGGCATGCTGTCATAAACAAAGTACCTAATATGCGGTCTTCTATGCGGGCATGCTGTATGTACCTATCATTGCACAACATTTAGGAACGATCCTAAATTTTATCTATGGATCTACATTGCTTCAATTTGAAAAATGTACATTAAAACTAAGGAAACATGTCATGATGACCACGGCAAACTACTTCTACAACAATTGGTTAACTTTTGAAAGAGAAAACTATTTTAGGTATAGGTTACAATAAAAATGTTATGATTCACTCAAGTCACATTTATAAAAATAAAAATTACATTTTATTGGAACAACAACAGCATGCAAATTATTAAATTGCAAGTAAATTTACATATGCAATATTTAATTCGTAACAACTTCAGCAAATAGCTTGCCGGCCAAAAATAATGCATATACCTAGGTAAATTCGATGGTAAATACCCAACTTCTCATATTCATCCAGTTTACATTTTACCATTTGGCATACACCACACCCACCATTTGCATAATAGCAAATACACATAAACAACATTTAACATACAAACGCATCTCGTATACAGTAAATATTACCCACTTTTCATATTGTTCAAGCTGCATAATTTTCATTTTGCATATCTAATCTTATTGTAAGCCATACTTTACATTTTTAAATTATACTAAAATAGATATTTATGTATGTTTTGCTACTATACAGATTTTCTTTATAAGAATAAAAAGTAACGTGTAATTTTAATTATGAAAATGATTTAGAATAAAACATTTAGAAGTCAGGTATCTGTAAATATATAGGTACAACAGTAATTAATCTATAGCTAGATTTTAGCTGTACATAACTACATTTTGTCTTAGTACGTACCACTTATAAAATAACTACTACATATACTAGTCTCTTAGGTACCTACATACAGGGGAAGATCTAGGATTTAAAGAGGGTGGCTAGATTTTAAAAAAAACTGACTTATTTTTTATAATAAAAACATGTATTAATCATTTTTTGATATAATATGTACATGTAACGTAATCCTTAATACAAGATAGATACAGGCACCGCGCAGCCT